>JACYXH010000091.1:75000-77500 GCA_026745465.1 Lota lota | reverse complement strand
GTGTGTGGGTGAGTGTGAGTATCTGTGTGGTAGTGTGTGTGTGTGTGTGTGTGTGTGTTTGAGTGTGTGTGTGTGAGTGGGAATAGCCCCAGTGCACTCTCAGCATCCTGTAGGCCTTGTTTGACTCCCTCAGCCAGATTTGCTGCCCCGCACACACACACGCAACGCACACACACAAAAGCACAGATGTACACACGCACGTGCCAATGCACACACACACACACACACACACATACAAACACACACACACACACACACACACACACACACCAGTACAAGGCTGTGCTCTATCTTATCAGCATTTTTGATGTTAGTCACATGCAGAAAGCTCAGCACTCTGTCTCGGCTTTGAAGTGAACGCAGCGCTAGATAAGCACGGTGGAGCGGGAGCCCAGATACAGAGACTAGAGATGTTGTTTGTGGCTCCGTTCTGTCATCCCTGCATGATAACAAAAACACAAACACACAAGCGCACATGCACCCATGCACGTGCACACATTTGTATGCACACACACACACACACACACACACACACACACACATCCACAAATACACTGTAGACATTGCATTCCATCTCTCAAATATATACATACACATACACACAAAAACATGTAAATGCACACCTGCAGGTACATACAACAACACACACATCCATGCACAGTTTGGCACGGTACCAAGACCATGTCTTGCCAATTAGGGTCAGCATGCTCATTGTCTGGCACCTGGACATTCCAGCTCTCGTTTACCAACCCTGCCCTGCCCTGAACAGCAATGTACACACACATACAAAGACCATGCACATAGACACGCACACACGCATGCATGCACACAGTGACAAATCAGTTACACATATCAGCATTTGATTTGTTGAGCTATTCAAGGCTTATAATGACGGTTGCCAGTAGCAGTACATAGACCACACTACATTTCTTGATATTGTTTAACAGCTACCCTTCTTTCTCGAAAGTAAGAAAGTGTTATACAAGTTTAGCGTACCCAGTTTCCATGTCATAAAACCATTTCTAGACGCTTGTTTGAGCAGACGTCGAGTCAATTGAGCCAGTCAGCTCTCTGTCCCCACACAAGCGTTCACCTCCACTCTGCGTCTATGCCATATCGACACCGGCTCTCATTGGTTGGTCAGATTCTCACCAACGATGTGGCAAACAGTCGAACGCAAGCAGTGGACTTGATTATGGTTTGTCACCGGACAGAGGGACAGCTAGTGTAGTGGCTAGGGTATTTGATCCCCAATGTCCACAGCCTACCTGTAGGCCTCCTAGGCTAAGATGCCTAACCCCCTTTCTGACATGTGTCTGAACTCATTGTGAGTCGCTTTGAATAAAATGACTGTGGAGTATTCACTAAATAGTCACCTGTCGCTGTGGTGCCAAGGGGTGCCTAGAAAACCACATGACTGCTTTGAGTAAAGGGTGCCTTTAAGCCCTTTCATAAATTTGTCACGGTACCTTAGGATAATCACTTCATTTAGGAACGAAGGGGGTGAGATCATTCACGTGGCTCTCTTTTCCTGCCTCCAATGGTTGCAGTGTTTTAACCATCTACTGTATAAAGTGTTTTAACATGCCGTTGATCTGATGAGGAACTCCTCCACATCAACTTCCTCTGTTGTCTTGTTGGTTTGGAAATTGTAACTCATCGTGGCATCAAATATCATCCGGTTTCCTATTGAGAAAAACGCTTTTATTGTGAAATACGAGGTCAAATTATTTCTGCCACATTTTTGAAGCTGAATCGTATTATATGGCCCAATGACTCCATCTGGGAGAAGTATGCATGTATGCATGTGTGTGTGTGTGTGCGTGTGCGTGTGTGTTTGTGTGCGTGCATGCGTTCCGTGCACGTCCATGTTTTCGTGTTTGTTATTCCTGGATTTGAGCAGGGGGAAAGAATGAGATTGGAGTCCTTGGACATCAGACAGTAATGAAGAAAACACGGCAATGTTATAAAAGGTTCATTGTTTCCAAAAGAGATTCAATATTGGTACTAATATTGGAGTATTACCTGCATTTGAATAAACCTGAACGCCACCAGATGTTGATGGAATATAGGATCTCTGTGGAGTACGGTTGTACACAGTAGAGTCACAGATTGGCCTTGCTTGATGGTCTGCCGTCCTGCGCGACAGCAGCCTTCCCTGGGAGAGTAAATGTCAAAATGACATTGAGCGAGCACCATCAAGCTACTCAATGTTTGTGTATTTTTGTGTACCTAAGAATGTGTGTGTGTGTTTGTGTGTGTGTGTGTGCATGCATGAGTGCGTGGGCGTTTGACTGTGTGTGTGTGTGTGTGTGTGTGACGTGTGACTATGTGTGAGTGAGGTGTGTGTGTGAATGTGAGACTATCAGTGTGGTGTGTGTGTCTGTGTGTGTGTGTGGACAGCGGACTGTGAGTGAGGCGTGAGTGTCCCTGGGTGTGTGTGTGTGCGTGCGATTGTGTGTGTGTGTGTGTGTGTGTGTGTGCATGTGTGCGTACGTGT
>JACYXH010000091.1:5000-70000 GCA_026745465.1 Lota lota | reverse complement strand
CTTAACAACTGAGGGGCGGGGCCTCAGTGACTGGCAGTGAGAGACCAAGGTAGAGAAACAGGGAGAGAAATACAGAGAGAGAGAGAGAGAGAGAGAGAGAGAGAGAGAGAGAGAGAGAGAGAGAGAGAGAGAGAGAGAGAGAGAGAGAGAGAGAGAGAGAGAGAGAGAGAGAGAGAGAGAGAGAGAGAGAGAGAGAGAGAGAGAGAGCGACAGTGACAGATTGAAATGGGCAGAGGAGTGATATAGATAGATAAAGGACAAACGAGATAGAGCCAGGGAGTAAGTAAACCCAGAGTTGTAATAAGCCCATCCCAGAGTGGCTAAAACAGTTCAGAGATCACGTTGAAATTTAAATGTTTCGTTAAAGGAAAACGATAGTGTTCAGTTTTTTTAGATTAAGATTTGGCTTCAGTATTTCAATTATGTTTTGAAATGTAAAATGTTGTCCTCTCTTTATATAACTCCCATGCTCTCCCTCGGAACCACTGCAACAATAAAGACTATAAATAAACAACCAAACACTAACAAACAAACATCAAATAGCGCTATGAGCAACAGGAACAGATAAAATAAGCTAGTCTGCTTCTGCAAGAGAGGGAGGGAGCATGTTGTGCAGGGAATAGGAGGGGGTATAATTGAAAGAGAAACGGAGGGAGAAAGAGAATGAGTGAGATGGAGAGAGAGGCTGGGGAGGACAGGATGGGGACGCGGGTGAGTGGAAATATAACAAGGACGACGAGATGAAAGATAAAAGCCCAAAAAACGGACAAAGAGGAGGAGGGGAGGCAACTAGATGAAGAGAACAGAAAATGACCAGGGACGAGAGAGAGATAAAGAGAGAGGGAGAGAAAGGGTCAGTTAAAGGAAAGTAGATTGAGCCGCTGAGTGAGAGAAGGGTTGTTTGTATCTCTTATGCCTGAATTAAAGTTTGAATAGTTGTTATTTCTGTCATTCCTGTTACTGAAGAGACAGCAGCTACACACACACACACACACACACACACGACCAGATCAGACAAGTAGACCAAGAGACAGGCTCCCATGGTGCACCACTAGAAGTATCTGTATTAGACTGGGTTATGTTGACACTGTCTCTTCCTCCAGCTAAGAGGTAAGAAACAGAGACAGAGAGCGAAAGATAGAGAGAACGAGAGAGAGAGATTAAGAGAAAGAGAGAGAGATAAAGAGAGACAGAGACAGAGAAAAAATTGCAGAGATGTAGAGAAAGGCGTGATATTACAGGGAGATTCTCAGTGTGGAAGGTGGAGGGATGGATGGAGGGGGGTGTTGTGGTATGAAGGGATGATGAGGGATGGAGGGAGGGCTGGTGTGTGTGTGTCTGTGTCGGGGGGGGAGGTGTTAAGAGATTGACAGCCTGCGGTCCAGGGAACGAATGAATAAACCAGCACAGCAGGGCAGAGATTGAGAGAGAGAGGAAGAGAGGGAAGAGAGTGATGGCCGACGGAGATGAGAAAAATGGAAAGAGAGAGACGAAGCGTTAGATTGGTGGAGGGTGACGACGAGAAAAGGTCTCAGCAATCAAGCCCTGAAAGAGAGAGAGAGAGAGAGAGAGAGAGAGAGAGAGAGAAGGAGGGAAGACGAGTGGGCTCTGAATGAGTCAATCATGATTAATCAGGATGTCTCTCTCTCTCTGCTTACACACATCGTCATCACCACACATGCATGCTCATGCTGGAAGAGAGAGAGAGAGGGTTAGAGAGAGGGAGAGAGATTCATGGCTTTCTTGTGGTCGATTACACATTCAGACACATGTATGAGTATTCACAGACACGCACCCCACACACACGCACACACAAACTTGTATGGGCCCTCCAGCAAATTGTAATCATGACACACACACACACACACACACACACACACACACACACACACACACACACACACACACACACACACACACACATTGAATGGAATCGTTGCATTCTATAGTATTAACAAGTCACATTATATATAGAGATTGAATGGAGCTATGAAGTGTGATGGGGGGGGGGGGTTAGAGGAATACTAACCATTGCGCGTCATATGTGTGCTGGTCTGGTCTCCCTGTGTGTTTATGGAAGAGACAGCATGCGCCCAGACCAAGTTAAGGCAATCGACGGGCCTTGTAAATGAGTATCACGCAGAGGTGCATATCGGGACACAGGCCAAAGTCTGAGATGAAACAATAGCAGAATAATGCAGCACGGAATGAAGACAGCCTCATCGACAGCTCAGAATAAGCAGTGCAATTGCCTTGCACATGCTCTGCTGAAACGACATAAACAAACACATAAACCAAAGCAGACGTAAACATATCTTGAGGTAATTATCTCTGGGTTAACGGTTTTAACCTTGCGAGAAGTAGCCTACCGGTTGTTGACATAAAACAGTTTGTAAATCAACACTTCCGCCTTGTGGAATGTCTGAAAACTACAGGGGACCCAAGCAATCAACATTCACCAACCCCCACGTTACAAGGGCCATTATCTACCCGACTATGTGGTTTACAAAACCGGACAAAAAGTAGAAACACTGGCTGGGTTTAGTCCGAATTTTTCTTGATGTTAGTTGCTCTTTTGCTTGGATTTACAACATGAAGGGTGTATAAAAATGTTTAGGGTAGGCTACATAACGGCAGCTAACGTTATGTTAATGCCGCCAGTAGCCTTATTCCCACTTACATATTCAAAACTATTTAATTGTGTTCTATGATGCACATTTAGCGGTTAATATAGGTTTCTTGGAGTTAAATATATGTATGAACTTGGTTGTGATGTGTTGCTGGATCAAAAGTATTGTTTTCCTGCATTTGAACGCGTAATACAGAGTAACACAGACATGAAACAGAAGACAGGGATTCGTCTTGATTTGATTGACTTTATTTGTAAGGCACCAGAAAGTCCTTCCTTACTGCAGAACATTCCGTTGTATTTATAGTAAATGTTTTAACATTTTTTTGTCACCTTTTTCCTTTAAATGAAGCTATGAGATCATGACACAAAACATTTTTTTTTTGCTAAAGTACACACTTTCAGGTTTTACATTATACACAAAATAAGTATTTTAAAAAAAGACCTTTACAAAGCTCAAAACTCTTACGATGCTTTACACAATGGGGAGGGAGGGGAAGGGGTAGTGGGGTACAGGGGGAGGCTGAAGCAACAGGACAGGGGAAGTGAGGGGGTCAAAGAGCAGAGGTCCATCTTAATGCAGCCCCCACCATCACCCGCCCACCCACCCCACCCAGTGTCACGTCAGGTACTGTAACACAATAGCACAACAATCCTCCAGGATGGAGGGAGAGAAGATGCAGCCGTATACACATAAAGCTTTCTATGCGCGGTGCCGATACAGAAGCGTCGACACCCCTGGTCTACACTCAACAAATACATAGAATTGAATTTGTATTGGATTCCTTTAACAAAAACATCAGTCGTGTAACTCGTTCTAGTCATAGCGTTTAATATAGAAAAGAAACTAAATGAAAAGAAAAGTAACATAAGTGCATTTGGTCAGAATTTGAATAACACACCTTTTGCTAGAAAGAATTCAATCTATAAAGGTCCCTATATTGAAGACATGCACTGATGTGTATGCATTTGGTGTGTGTGTGTCCAAACTCCTCCACACTTTCCTACATGAGACACAACAACCGCGGTACGTACCTAGATACATACGGTAGCAGGCTGGATGACGGTGATGTTGGACTAGCGGTATTCACAGGCCAAGTAGAGCATATTATTAGGAGTACTATTCAGTAACAGCAATGCATCTTGTGTTGTTTTTTCTTCATTCATGACTGAACCTAAACAGCTTTTTAACACTTTTTTTTTTTGTATACACATAAACCTACACCGCAAGGAGCGTCATATACTGCAAGAAGTCCCAAAACAGAAGTCGTCATCATTGTCAGAATTTTGAAGAGGTCCATTCCATGACAGCCTACCCTTTGGTCCACAGACCTAACATTCGTCATCGTCAGAACGTCTGCGCCGATGATCCCATCCTCAATTTAATTTCTAATTCATCAAAATGAGGTCAAATGATGACCTGGAAGTAAAATGTTTTTTATTCAGAATCTTCTCAAATCTGGGGAATTTTTTTACATGAAGGAATGGAAGTCTCCATCACAGTGAAAACCCATAAAAACAGAGGGGTTGGGGACTGATATGGGTGTGTGTTTGTATACAGGTGTGGAATGTGCTCAGGTGCACACAAGTATATATTGGGCAGACCACCCCTTCACAGGTCACTGTATGGATAATGACGGTGATGTTGGACTAACTCAGATTAACTCTGAGCCAGTATCTGTTACCAACAGCTAAAGCATCAAAATAAAAAGCCTGTTGACATGAAGGAAGTTGGTCACAGGCGTAGCTCAGTGTAGCTGTTACTGCTTGTGCTTTGTCCATCCGTTCAACACCAGTCATCCACCGGATCTCACACCAAGAGCTGCTGGTCAGCTGTGTTCGTTTCACATGGTTTATATGTACAAAGGTTCTTTTACACCTGAATTCAATGGGAAAAAGTGAGAAATGTACTTGGGAGGGGCAGATGTGTGACATATTTTCCTAATGGGTTCCTGGTTTTGTTCTGCTATGACTAAAAACAGACATGGAGAGAATTGTTTCCCAAAATAAACCGTGGACTTAAAACTCCAAAAAACCTCAGCACATATTGTTATGAAAGTCAACTGTGTAGTTCGCTGAGTACCATCTGCAGTCCTGTCTGGCATTGTCCTTTCCTTGTTTTTTCTGGTGTTATTTTTACATAATTTATTTCATCCATCCTAACCGCCCAGCTATGGTACACTCTCTCAAAGACACACAGTGCCCCCTGCTGTCAGCGACACTACATGCACTCTCTCACACCTTTGTGTATTTACACTTCATACTACTGCAGATACAGGATGGAAACATGATGGAGGGAGGGAGAGTGGGTGTAGTGGAGGGTGGGGGTGGTGGAGGGTGGGGTGACACGAGAGGCTAGGGTCGGGGTGGAGGTCATGGAGTCAGAGAGCCAGGTGAGTTGGTTTTATCACACAAAGTGCCAGCTCAGCACTTTCTCCGTGACTGCAGCTGCGGAATTTAGAGTACCCTCCCCAGTAAGGTGAAGGTTGCACACACCGAACTAACCCTCTACCCGCACCCCGCTGAGGTGTGTGTGGATCGTAAGCAGTATAAGGACTTGGAAAAACTAAACTAAAAATAAGGAATAAATACAAGTTATTAAACGCTGTGTTTGTTTTCCCTGATCAACCGCATTAATGTGAGGTGGCTCTAAGGGGGTTGTTTTCCTCCCATACCAATCTAAAATTTGGGATTGTACAAAAAAATAAGTGTCGACTGCGCTGTACTGAGTTCTTCCTCAGTGCATTGTGAGTGCGCTGTGGGAGCCTTATGCGTCTAATCGTGGCCCCAGTGAATGACTGGGTTGGGAGCATAGCTCCACACCGCAACGTGAAAAAGCAGCGTCTCTTTTTCACAGGGGCGAGAGGACCCTGTTCAAACAATACTGATCAAACAAAACCTTTCCTTTTTTTTAACACGGCGCTATCATGACTGGAAATAGATGCAGACTGTTTCTGCATCCCAAGGTAAATCCACAAACTGTTACTGATCTTCTCACTCAACTGTTGTTGTCGTTTGTTGGCTGTTTTTAACGGAAAAACAAACAATGGAATCTTGCAGGTATCCATGCAAACTACCTAATAGCTTGTCTACACCTCCAGATGACCGAGCACAAAATTACACAAGTTCACACAAAATCCCAGAGGACCGCAGGCCCACATTACAACCCTGTCTGTACAATGACAATGGCAGGTAAGCACGTAGTCTGTGTTTAACAGCTTCTGTATGGTACATTCAAATGTACAGAACCCCTCTGTTTCACAAGAACACTTAGAACAGAGGGCCAGAGGGAGGGAAGGGGAAAATAATGGAAACAAAATGGCTGGAAAGAGAAAAAAAACTGTATGGCGGAGAGAGAGAGAGGGGGAGGGAAAGTAGGGAAGGGACTTGAATCAAAAAGGTAGCTGTGATAAAAACCCAACTAAATAAAACATTCAAATCCAACTTGAAAATCACTGGGAAAAAAAACCCCACAAAAGATAGATCAAGATGAAATACAAAAGATGGCATAAAAAGAAGCGTTCAATGTGATCGTGAGAGACAGGGGGGAGAGAAAGAGAGACAAAGAAAAATAGAAACAGGCAGAGGCAATCGAGGACAAAAAACAAGACTATAGTATATATATGGGGTGGGGGTGGGGGGCCCAAGTGAGAGGCAGGGGGGGGGGGGCAGGAGGAAGCAGACAAACGCTAGGCTGGGGGGTGGAGAAGGGAGGGTGGGTGATAGGTAAGGGACATGGGGAGGTGGGGGGGGGGGGGGGTCTGTGGAAAGAAATCGAAGCGGGTGAGGAGAGAAGGAGGGAGGAATGAGGGGGACGGGTCTCTAATCGGACTTGTCCCCGTCGTCATCGCGGTGGCTATCAGCCCCGTCGCGGGAGGCCTTCTCCTCTTTGGCCAGCTGGGCCTGGGAGGCCAGGATGGAGGAGAGGGAGAAGAGGCCGGATGAGGTGGTGACGGCGGGCAGGGCCGGCTGGCTCAGGCCCAGAGGCAGGGGGGTCATGGGCAGGGCCAGCCCCTGGAGCTGGGACAGCTGGTGAGCCTGGAGCTGCTGCTGCATGGAAGACCAGCGAGCAGAGCGGAGAGGCAGGGTGAGAGACAGAGAGAGCAACAGAACAGGGGAAGCACAGTCAGTGCACACAATAGCCACCCCACCAATCCCGTTCACACTCAACAGAACACCACACAGTGACAAATTACAGTGTGAGCCATACAAAGTATTCAAAGCCTGGAATGTGTAAAACTACTGTACATTACACACTATTTTTAATATAAGCCCCATCGGGGTCCAGCAGCTTAGCCACAGCAGGGTAAATGGACCAAAAATGAATCACTGCTAAAATGCTAAATCGGCAACTGCAAGAACAAGCACTTACTTTAGCATGACATAGTGAATTTAAAACAGTAAATGAGTGCATCAAGCCGAGCACCAAGCTTAGCTACCAGAAGACAAGCAACACTGTTCGACCACATGTCCGTGTTGAATTTTAAACAAGCATGTTCTAAATCAAGAAGGGAAGTGAAAATAAAAAGAATGCAAATGGTAGGGACAAAAACCGCCCCCTATTCTATAGCACAAACTAGTCTCGTCCACATTCATCTTCTCAATGTAAAGCACCATGCGATGAGACAAAAGGGAAGGCGTCTTTGCAAAACATGCATCACGGTGATGGAGTGGCTAGGCTATAGCTAACACTGGACCTCTTGTAAATGATGGAGGGCCTGGGCAACCCTGCAGTAGACCTTTAATAAAATGATGGAGTAGCTAAGCTGGCCACTACTAAACCCATAGCAAAATGAAGTAAATATGCTCGCTAAAACAAGAACAATAGCAATGGAGCTAGTGTAGCTAGCTACATAACACTGATAAAAATGGCGAGCCAGCTGGTTTAAGTTCTCTAATGAATTACTGCCAACTAGTTCATAGCCAAAATGATCGTATTTGTGCCAATTTGACAAATAATAGGTTTTACCAATTTTATGTTGAGTGTTTTCTAGCATGGCTGAGGGTAAACTGTCATATTCCGTTGGGTAAAGGGACGGGCTTGTGAAGCCCTTGGAGACATAAGACTGTGATTAAGGGCCATACAAATTACTGTGACAAGAGTATTTTACTATACCTGCGCAGTACGTTCCAGTGTTTTAAAGGCGATAAACCATTGATCGATAACAGCCAATAGGCTAACAAATAAAAAGGGTGACAATGACAAAGTGTTGCAGTTAGCGAGAGGCGGGGCAGAGAGCCGCAACATCTTACCCTGATGATGGAGTTCATCTCTGGGGGGGTGACCTGCTTGGCCCTCTCTATGGCCCCCAGGACCTGCTGCTGGTGCTGGGGTGGGATGGGGGGTGACAGAAAGACAATGAACGAGAGACGGGGACATGGCAGGAGGGGGTGGTGGCGGGGAGAGAAAGAGAGGTGGAGAGGTTAGATCAATATCAATTGTCCCCCCAACAACGCCTTTTGTTGGGACTCTGCTTTTCATTCAGTCGCACACGCGCGGACACATGCAGATATGTTGAGGAGACAGACAGAGAGACAGACAGACAGACAGACAGACAGACACGCAAAAGGTCGGTCGATTGGTGGGCTTAAATGGGTGGAGGTCAACCCAGCCCACTGCTAGGCAGATAAAAGCATAGCTTATCTGGATCATACAGCCATCCGCACACACACGGTGAGGAGGAGCACGGCACAGAGGGAATGAGAGGAGAACAGATTGGTGGTGGAGGAGAAGCAGGCAGGAAGCGCAGGGTGAGAGGCCAAATTAAAAGGGAGGGGGTGTGAAGAGGAGAGAGGGGAGTGATGGCGGAAGGGATGAGAGGTCAGAGAGGTAGAGAGGTAATGAGGCGGAAATGAGGGTGATCTCATTCCAGGATGTGAAGAATAAGGCAGGGGGTCATGGGGTAAGGGTCGTGTGTGTGTGTGTGTGTGTGTGTGTGTGTGTGTGTGTGTGTGTGTGTGTGTGTGTGTGTGTGTGTGTGTGTGTGTGTGTGTGTGTGTGTGTGTGTGTGTGTGTGTGTGTGTGTGTGTGTGTGTGTGTGTGTGTGTGTGTGTGTGTGTGTGTGTGTGTGTAAGTGAGAGTGTGTATGCATGTGAGTGCGCGCCTGGCGCGTGTGTACCTCCTGGGACAAGTAGGGGAGGACTTGAGCGCAGATCCCGTTCAACCGCTTCACTATCTCGGCCTGAGGAGACACAGAGAGAGACATAAAAGCATGAGGATGGAGCAAGAGTGAGCGAGCGAGCATGGAGAGAGAGATTAACAGAGGTAGACTAAGATAAACTGGGAATAAGCACATGTGAAACGTTAAGTCTCATTTAGCTTAACATAAACCACACTCCCTTATCCCCCCCAGAGTTATTTACCATCTCCCAGGGTCACGAACGGGGGCACGGAAGATTTTGAAAATACAGTGTTGCTTGTTATGGAGGCGCTCTACTGATAGCGAGAATGCATTCAAACATGCAGAAATCTCTATTCATCTATTTTTATTTCATGCAGCGCTCATTATACCAAATGTCCCAGACACAAGGCACACACCCACATACACGCACACTTTCGAGCACATGCAATTCTGTTGCTCTCAAGGTTGAACACGCACACACACTTTGTGCATTCCCCGCGTCTCATGCGCAGGTCTATTATCACATTTGGCCGTAATCATCCAATCCGTTTGAGATATGCAAATCAGCTGTAATTGTGTTAGAGTCTAATCCGTGGTGCGTTGCGGCGGGGGGGGGGGGAAGAGAGACTCCTAATAGTCATTAGGCATGCAGAGCACAGCTCTCTGCCCGCCGCTGCTCGCCTATCTGCTCATCATTACACACACGCTCTCTGACATCTCTGTCGGCTCCCAGGCGCCTCGGTGGGACACAATGAGCGCTAACTATCGCTGCTTCTCTGCTTTTTTATCAGCCCTCTCTCGCCCCTCTCTCCCTCACTCACTCTTCTTTGGCATTATCACCCCCACCGCTTTTCTTTTTAATCTATTCCTATACCGTAACCATTGGCTTGTTCCATACAAATCCACTCAGAGAAATGCGTTTGCATACACGCTTAGTCGCACACACACTAGAATGCAATGAGAATATGAAATCTAAAAACATTTGGCCAGGGCGAGGATGGAGTATCTGGTGGGAAGGGCCGCACCGTGGTGTGTTCAGGTCTGTTGAGGAGACCAGAGCATGCTGCAGTAGCTACAGGCAAAGAGAGGGAACACACATGCGCACGCGCACACACACACACACACACACACACACACACACACACACACACACACACACACACACACACACACACACACACACACACACACACACACACACACACACACACACACACACACACACACACACACACACACACACACACACACACACACACACACACACACACACAGCCCAGACAAAGAAGACAAAGCAACAGCCCATGGTTTGTTCAACACATCCTCTCTCTTCGATCCACGGCCCAGGCAGAACTGCCACTCCTTGCCAAGAAGGAAAATAAGTCAAATCATGAGAATGGAGTAGGGGAAGAACACACACGAGAGTGAGAGCGAAGAGCAAGAGCGAGAGGGAAAAAGAGAGGGAATGAGGAAGACAACGAGAGAAAGAGGGAACGAGAGAGAACAAGAGAGAAAGCGGGAACGTGAGAGAAAGGCACAAAGAACGAGTACAAGATGTGTTGAGAGGCAGATTGATCAAGGAGCGACTGAATGTGTGAGAGCGAGAGAAAGATGGATAGAAAGAAGGAATGTGGAAATGGGAGGCATGAGAGATGGAGAGCGGGAGGAGCAACACAATAGGCCTGGACTTGAATGCTCCCTGACTCGATTCCACACATCCCCTTCAATCTCTTCACTCTTTTAATGGAACCAACGCTCCTCTCGCCCACTCACAACACAAAGCAGCGCGGGCATGTGCACATGTGCCTGCGTACACACACATACCAAGACTATTAGCATGGTATGGAAGAAAGAAAGGCACACACACACTTTCTAAATATTTTATCACTGTCAGAGTGGCGAGTGGGGAATGATGAATTGTACTCATGAGGCTGTGCACAGCCGTGTATGTGTGTGTCCACACAGGTTTTGTTTTCCTTGACTTTGTAAGCATGTCTGTGTGTTTTTGTGCGAGTGGGTTTGTGCTGCAGATGTGTGTACATTACAGTGCCTGTATTGAGCTGGCTGCGGCTGTGAATCAGTTGTGTGGGCGGATACACACGAGCTCTTGCTGTAAACCGTTTCCAGACCCTTCGCCTTTCTGTGTGCGTGTCTGTGTGTCCATTTGTCATGGTTCCTGGCTCTCTTGTAAGGCTGTCACCAAGTACCGTCAATCATATGATGCTGTGTGTGTGTGTGTGTGTGTATGTAGTGTGTGTGTGTGTGGTGCGTCGGCTGTGTGTATGTTCGTGTGTGTGTGTGTGTGTGTGTGTGTGTGTGTGTGTGTGTGTGTGTGTGTGTGTGTGTGTGTGTGTGTGTGTGTGTGTGTGTGTGTGTGTGTGTGTGTGTGTGTGTGCAGGAGAAGTGCCAGACGAGGTCAAAGATAAGGGCTAGCCCTTCTGAGGCCCATTGCTCCCTTCCTCCCACAGCCTGGGCATAAATTACTCCCGCAGCCCCAGCCATAGAAAGTGATCTATGGACACCACCCTGTCAACCCTCCCCTTTTCCCTGGGAGACGGCCTGGCCATGCTGAAAGCCTCCAATACATTTTCCATGTCAGCGTTCCAGGCTGGCTCCAGACGTGGCGGCTGTGACTAGACTTCAGATGTGGGGCTGACGATGACGATTAGCATGCTGGACCTAACTTCAGTGTTATGACAGTTGACATGCGCTACTGCGGATATGGGGTGTGGAAAATGGTCGTCGTGACTCTTAATCTTAAAATGTGTTTAAATGGCAAGACAGCCTACAAATACAGCCAACCTTGCCCTCATTACCCAAAACTGAGTTCGAAGAATTATACACGAGCAGCGTGATCCAGTGTTTTTTGTATTTCAGGTTCCGGGGCAATGGAGGACACTGATGTATATATGGAGGGGCAGGAAGGGAGATAGCACTAGTCTCCCATTGTCTGAATTTAACCCGCCCCCCACTCTTTCCCTCTCTCTCTCTCCCCAGCGACACCATTTAAATCCTCCCAGCATGCCATGGAAGAACACTCGGGAGGCGCTGGGAGATTATATCTGCCAGCCCCACACCTGCCAATCAACACGAGTGCAGGTGTGCACCTGGGAAAACAAGTGCACAGCAGCCAGCGTGTCTGCGCTAGTTTTAATGGTATTTTCTATTCTAGGCAAGAACAATACTAATGTGCGCACACACACACACACACACACACACACACACACACACACACACACACACACACACACACACACACACACACACACACACACACACACACACACACACACACACACACACACACACACACACGATAATACGGATCTCTGAATCAAGGGGGCGAAAAATAAATATCACGAATGGCCACACAATTTTTTTTTATATGGTACAAAATAAATAAGTTGCCAGTGATTTATGCTTGGTGGTGGGGAGGGGGATGTGAGGGCGAGGAGAAGCAGCTTTATGCTCGTGGCTTACAGCATAAGGTAAGGACTGTGAACTCACCTGTTTGTGCATCTCAATGTTCAGTCCATAGGACATCTCATAGTACTGCAGAGGGGAGAAGGGGGGAAGAGACGGAGACAAGAGACACAAAGGAAGAGGAAGTCAGTCAGGTTATCAAACAGTGGCAGTTTTATTTTTTTCCTGTATTGGGCTCTCGCTTGTTATCAAGACCTGCAAGGCCAATTGTGTCACAAACACACGGAAACACACAAACACATGGGAAAGGAAGCTGTGTGGGGGGAGGATTAGACAAAGTGGGGGGAGGGAGAGAGAGAGGTGTGTATTTGGTGCTCAGTGTTAATGAGAGGGCCACCCTCTAGGCATCAAGGCTTTTAATCACCCACTCTGTCTGCAGGGGCACTGACTGTCACTGGTAAACAAACAACACACACACACACACACACACACACACACACACACACACACACACACACACACACACACACACACACACACACACACACACACACACACACACACACACACACACACACACACACACACACACACACACACACACACTTCTGTTCATGGCATGCCTACAATACACACATCTTTTGTTCAAAGCATGCCTGCCTACAATACACTCTTCCACATCTCTCTCTCTCTCTCTACTCCACATTTAGCTCTCTCCCTCCTTATCCTCCATGTATCTCTCCCCCTCACCTCCGTGTCGCTCTCCATCTCCAATGAGTCCCTCTACTTTCCACATTTCTCCCCCTCTCTGCTCAACATCCCTCCCTCCTCCCACCCACCCTCCCTCCCTCCCTTCCTCCTCCCCCTTCAACCAGGCTGACCCCTCCCCCCTCCCACCTCTAATAGCCTATCGGGTTGCCCTGCTTCCATGTCTGATGACAGCACCTCCATTTCGCCTGCACTGTAATTACTTTAGGGAGTTGCCGTGTGGGCCCAGCCGTTGGTGGGGGGAAACGGAGAGAAGCACACACACACACACACACATACACACACACACAGTGTGCTGCCTAACTGATGGAGTATGTGTGTCAAAGTGACAGTGTGTGCCTGTGTGTTTTGTTTGCATGCCTGTGTGTCTTGGTGTGTGTATTTTGAGGGGGAAGGGGTGTATATGTGTGTGGTGACTGGCTGATGAGGTGTGTGACTACTGTGAAAATGTGTGCACAGTTGTGTTAGTGTGAGAGGGAAAATGTGTGTGTGTGTGTGTGTGTGCGTGTGTGTGTTTGTGTGTGTGGATGTGTGCCTGCTGGCTAGCTGATAGAGGCAGAGCAGTGCGGTGGCTCAGATTAGATGAGATTAAAGCCAGTCGGAGGATCAATTAGAGGCAGAATATCAGACGGATACACAGCCACGGCTAGCAACAATGAGATTAGCCCCAAGGTGGAGCATGTGTGTGTGTCTCTGTATGTGCGCCTGTATGCGTGTGTAGAGAGAGCATAAGAGACTGAGAAAGGAAAACGGAAAAAGACAAAGAGAGGAAATACATAGAGATGGGTGGGAGGGGAACAGAGAAACAGCGACTTCAAAAATGAAAGAAAAACTAGATGAGAGGGGGGATTCACGGAGGGAACAATAAAATATGAACAAAGGAACACACAAAAGGAAGCCTTGAAAAGATGGAAGACAAGTGTGGGGAACAAATTGTTTCTTTGAGGCGTAAAACATGCACACTAAAGCGTTTCTGTTGCCTTGGAGGTATCAGCTAAACTGAAAATAAGTCGTTTACATAACATTTGACAATGTTCCTTCCTACTCGGTTCAGTGTAGAGGTAAATTAACGATGCAACAAAGAATCTTTGATGCACACGCACAAGCATTTACTCACCATGATGTAATGGCGCTGCATCTCTGACTTTTCACTGGCCAGCTTGTCACACTCCAGCTTTAAACTAAAAGAAGGAGAGAGACAGACAGACAGACAGACAGATTGTGACCATCACCTCCAGCTATAGCCACCACAGTCATTGGTTGCATGGGATGACGGTTTGTATAGTAAGATAGTACCCTTTGATGGGCATTGGTCTAACAAAGCCTTAGTTAAATAATTAAAATTAGACAACAAGCCTATTGAATACGTGGGGTGTGAGTATCTGAAATCTAATTATACATGGTTTGCTTTTACTTTGAAACATATCAAAGCACAAAGTAAGACACACTCTGAATGATATGTTATCTGTCACTACTCTTTTGTTGATAAGGGTCATTAATGAGCAAGTAGGTGTTAAGCATCTTGCTCAGGGATGCCGACAGGTAGACTGCGAGCGTTGGGGTTCGAACCCAGACTATCTCGCCCCCTACCTCTTTATCTTTAACCACAGAGGTTGCTAGCATAGCCAGCGTTGCATCATCACCACAACAGTGTTACCCAACCAAGGCCAAATACTAGGAAACCTAAGCCTTGTGTTTGGCTCGTCCAACACTGGCAGAGAAAGTCACCGCAAAATGTGCCACTAAACCAGGGCAAATGGCGTCCAACTATAAACGGCTTGTCTAAATATAGAGTGAGCTCGCTGCAGAGCTAGCAGGCGCCACGGTCGCCGCGACAACCATTAGCTGTAATTATGTCAGTGCCAATGTCACTCGGGCTGACAGACAAAAAGGAAGAATGAGGATCTGACACGTCGACGTGCCTGTCAAAGAATAAATAAAAGCCACAGCCTCGATCGCACGTCTGAGCGAGGCAGTCTGCTACAGGTGGCTTCAACCTAGCGCACATGGCTTCAATCAGAAGCGGCGTGGTGGCGGGATAAGGGAAAGGGGGGGGGGGGGGGGGGGGTTATACAAATGGAGATGGATGCAAATGCATGGTGAATGGGTAGAGTTGGATGTGTGAGAGGTGGCTGATGGCTTGGATGTTGAACAGAGGCGGGTGGGGGGGGGGGCTGACGGCAAGATTGGAGGACGCATCGGCTGAGTCTCTGTCGCTTATGTGTTTAAAAGGCGGGGAGCTACGCGTTGGCATACATTAGCAGACTTACTCATGTGTGGTGGCTGTTTATTTCAATTCAGCCGACATCCGAGCCCATCTTATCTGTTATTTAATCATTATTTTTTATAGAAATGTCTGGCTTGGGGATTCACTGACAGCACACAGCCACACCCACGACAGGTTGACTCTCACGAATAAACAAGGCATCAAAGCAACAACCTATTTGAACATTTGATTTATTAGACTTTAAAGCATGCTGGTGTCAACTAACACTATGGCTATTTTGTGTTGAAACATGTGGGCTATCAAAATGGTCTGTAAACATTTACCGTTTTCCTGTGCTTATGTTTAATGTGGTTTTATAGTGACACCGAGGGTTCTAGCCAAGAGACAATATATGACGAGTTGGGATTGAAAACAGGCTGTGTTTTCACAACTAAACGGCATTAGCTAGTATTTTAAAATGAGGGAGGTAGAGATATAGCCCAGTGGCACACCTCGGCCCAAACTCTACAGCTATAAACACAATTCTAATGGTTCAGAGTGTCGAGTAGAGCTGGGTCAGTGGATCATAGTGCCATGATGTTGTACGAGTTTCACCAAATCCTATTTAATATGCATGCTGTGATTTTAATAAGCTATCAAATCTAAAAGAAGCTCGTGGCTCTTGGGGGAAATGTGATTTCTAAGCAAGCGTTTCAAAAACTATGTAATTTCTGTTGCTGGTTTAGTGGACCACTGAATAACAAGCACACATTAGCAGCCCTTCCCCCTGCGCTTAATTATTACCTCCATATTACCGGCTGTGTTCAGGTCTCCTATGGAGGGGTCGGACTGTCCGTCAAAGATATCATGTGAGGGATAAAATGCAGAGACTATGCTACATTCAAGCATGTGTTAAGAATAACAGGTTCATACAGCATGGGTCAGTCGGGGTTTTGGAGAAGAAACACGGGGGACAAAAGGGGGTGATTGTGATTCTGCCCGTTGTTTTCCCATTTCTATCAGTCAGATGGAGCCGTGTTCTGCCAGGTGAGCAGGCCCCACACTGTAACCAACTCATCACTATTCACCTCAACAACAGGCCCTCAGGGATTCACCGCTTTATTTTACTTCCTATTCCGTGTGTGCGCGTGCGTGTAAAACCCCAACTTAAACCAAACTCACCCCCCTTGCCTCCTAGCTCCTACCCCCCAAATAAATGTATTCAAACCCTGCCCTCCCACCCTTGTACATGCATGGGCTTTGCGGCGGGTTGTCATGACGACAGGTCTCCCTGCTGCCAGCCTACCTGGGACTGGCTTTGCGCCTCCTCTGATTGGTGCTCAGCCGCCCCGGGGCCCTGGCTGCCTCTCTCAAACGATACTTTGATGGAGTTTTATTGCTGCTCCTTCCGTCTCTAAATCGCTCCTGCTGTCATCTTTATTTTGATTTATGTATTCCCTGATCTATTTATGTATGTGAACGAAAAAAGGGGTGGGGGATGGGGGATGGGGGAGGATGAGGCAGAGTGGATGGGAAGATTGGGGTGGATGTGGGGAAGTGGTGGGGGGGGGGGGGGGGGGCAGAGGAAGACAGCGACAGCTACAATGCTTGCTACTATACTCAGGGGAACGCCTGCGGTACATTTGCCTTTTAAAGGCTTCGGCGGCAGACAAGCACTGCACAGCAGCACAGCACTACAAAACCCTGTCTGTGGTTCCCTAGGCCTGCACCAACAACCCCTCACACACACACACACACACACACACACACACACACACACACACACACACACACCCGAGTCAATAGGAACTATATGCGTGTTCTGTATGTGCACACAGAAACTGTATTCTTTCAACCCAAGCGGTGGCTCTCTGAAGGGAGGTTGAACGGTGGTGTTTGCCGCAATGGGACGAAAACAAACAAAGGCGTGGAAGGAAAAAAGGCAAACAGGGGGTTTAGGCGACCAGAGAACCATCCGTTAACACCGAGCGATGAAACGAAGGGAATGGGAATTCGCTTGGGCTCTCATCTGCCCTTATCCGTCACATATGAGCCTTTGGATCCGGCAGAACCAGACACGGGACAGGTATCGCTGAGCTCTGCTCCACGGGAAAAGCTGCTTCAAAGAGTCCACTCTTCCAGAGACGGGACCTCATGCTGGGGGCGTCCTGGACACCCTTCATAAAACCTCGCTTTTTCTTTTACCATTTATGAAACCAATTTTGTTTTACTCCAATGCTAAGCCTTGACAATGTTTAATTCAATACACACAAAGAGCATGTCAAGTAGGAAATACGATGTTAAGATTTTCAATATGCATCTTTCAAGATGTAGGCCTGGCTAAGTAGTTCAAATGAAAACTATTAACAATATGAGCTTTTTTTCACAAAATACATGCAGAGCACTGGTAGATGTTTTGAGTAGAAACGACCTTGAACCTCAGAGCAATCAATCAAGACTGCATTAATAATCCTTAGTAATCAGATAGACGCAAGTGTGTGTAAATCACTGCTAGAAACAGTCATCAATCTATTTTAATTAAATCAATTCGTTTTCAGATTGTTTTCTTAAATTGGAAAACATCAACAGTGATTTGAACAACCCCATATTTCAAATCTCCATATTTAGTCATTTAGGTTTTTAGTCATACAAGACATTTTTGTGACTTTGCTTTGTCATTGGACTAAGTGAGGGGAAAGAGTCCCTCTTCCAGTCATGTCTTCTGAATCAATATGTATTGTAAAGATCTATACTTTCGACACAACTTGAACATGACAAAGTGTTTATCCTCAGTTTTTAAGTGGTTCGAAGAAGTAGGCAGAAATCAATCCACGTGATCAATAGAGGATCTTTACTCTGAGGTCAACATAAGGGGAAAGCGACAGCTTAATTTACCTTCCCGCCAAGCATGGTCAGCTCAACTTGGTTCAAATCAGAATACGTTTACCCTGTGTTAGCCAACGTCACCTAGTAGATTTCTCTTTGTGAGTGAAAATACTCCAATACTATCGGTTTTTCTGATTGTGAAGTCCCCCAAAGATGTATTCCGATAAATTTGTGTATGCGCCACAGAATAGCTCATTGTGGTGGATGAAGGAGCCAGCCATCTTAAGCATTGCTAACTAGCAAGAAAACAAAGTGTTGAATAATAAATTCATAAAGCAACACAGCCTGGAGTTAAGCTCCCCACTACATAAACTGCTGCACTTAGCAAACTGGCATTCTAACGGCTTCTTCTGTGTTTGTGTTTGTGTATGTGTGTGCAAGTGTGTGTACCTGTGGTATTGTGCTTGGAGGAACTGGAACTCATCCTTGATCCTATCACAGGAGTCTGAGGTTGTGAACTTCAGCTGCTGTGATGAAGCCTGCAAAGGCAACATGAGGAGGAAGGGAAAAAAGAGGAGAAAGAAAGCAGAAGAGAAAAATGGGAGCAGGATAGGTTGGGAGAGAAAGAGCAGGAATAAATAATTAGAAACATGACCATGAAATCAAACTGTTTTCAACCAAGCACCACCCAGCGGGTACAGGAGGCCAGCGACAAAAGTAACTACCGCAGCACCGTTTCTCTGTCAGGTACAAGGATGAGCGTTTCTGGGCTTTGGTATGCTGATGTGCGCAGCGTGAACAATAGAAAAAAAATGTATAAATAAAAAGAGGAAGCAGAGTGAAAACTCACTCTTTTGATTCCTAGTCAACCGTATCTCCCCTGAAGAACTACATATTCAGCATGAGGGTGTAGCATGGCGGCGCCAGGGCTACAAAGGTTAGGGGGAGGGATTCCCTGCAGGGCCGGCCATACTGAACATGTAAACACTCCCTGTTCTGCAGGACATTTTGGACGAACCATTTCTAAATGACTGATGACATGTTGAAGCACTTAAAAGTCTATAGGGGTGCATGGTGTCTCTGGTACCCATATAGCAGGCTATAACGCACTCCTCCTTGCAGTTAGTTACTGACTGCTGCCGTTAGCCCTTATTGTCATTCAGTCCACATTGTATTCCCAAGCAGCGCTGGTAGATGGCCTGGTTGTGCACAACAAGCCTCAAAATCCCACTTCTCCCTAAAAAAAGGGGACAAAATCTCATTATTTCTCAGAAGGCTGCATAATGGGTCGGGTGGGAAAAATCGACATTTTCCCCACTTTGACTGTGCAAGTGTAATAAAAAAGGCACACAGAAAAAATTGCAGTACTTATGGGAAGCTAGCCTCAACGCTGTTGGGAATGACCCATGCCTTTGCTCTCCCCTCTACTGTAATGCTCAGCCTCATTTTAGAACAACAAACAGCCTCTCTTTCACAGGCAAGACCCCACCACAGCCAGGGAGGATGCTAGACAGTGGGGGTTGCTAAAGGTGACATGTGGAGGGGGATTTTCTTTTTTTCTTGTTGGGTCTTATCCATCTCTGTTGACGTGATTTGCAAAATCCAAATGCTGGTGGACACAGTGTGAGAATCATACCCTGACATCATGAGTATGATTCAATATTAAGCAATAACCAGGCATGAAGGGCAGGTAGCAGTAAGACAGTTGACCACAAGGAGCGACTTTTTATTTTTTGGTCCTTTGTTAGGACTAGCAGATTAACATAATATTCCTTTTTCATGTAAAGAAATATATAAAAAGAATGTGTCTTTCCATTGGCAATGTTGTGCTTAAATTCAGTTTATGCTTTGGGTAGCAGAACCTAAAAAAGGTAAATATGTATAGATGTGTGATGTACATGATATGTATAAATATGTATTCTTTTCTTATTGCAAAACCTAAATATTGCTTCACTCAATAGTAGTTTTCGTTTTTATTTCATACTTTTGCTGAGAGGTTACCAGGTGGTACTTAATACACTACTCACTACATGGTGTAACGAGTGCAGTGACTTCAGACTTTACCCTTTTAAACCCCCCCAAAAAAGGCCTAAATTCACACAAACCAGTGAGTCGCTCACTACACACAGAGACTGCTAAGCATTGTAACCTTTTCCACCAGGCTATCTTACGTCAGCCATGGCCCCAAAACAGCCAGAGCCAGGCCCGCGCCCCAGCTTGTTTGAGTCAAAACAAAGTGCTAAAAGGTTGAAACGTGCTTCGGGTAGCTTCTTGTAAGTGACACACAAAAGGTGTTTGTGGGTAAACTGAACTCCAGAGAAGAGTAGAGATGTGCATGCCTCTTAAATCTTAACCTATCACGTCATCACTGTCAAAGGTTTATCTGCAGTTCTGAGCATAAAACAAGCCGATTGGTCGAGCAAGGAAGGCTATCAGGCAGCAACATAAAAAATCTTTCAGAAATTACAAAGAAAACGAATTAATTCTATTCAATTAGTTAAAAAAAATAGGGGTCTTGAAAATACATGCTGGACAATGTGCTTTGTGTTGTTGAGGCGTGAATGCAACTGTGGGAAACAGAGAACAAAGCTGTGCATTGTCTAAAACAGAACAGAGCTAATGTTAGAAGGCTAGGGTAAACGTAGAGCGAAATGTAAACACTGAAGATGGAAATGGTTCCCATCAAATATCCAAACCGTATATACGATTTCGCCACCCACAGCTCGGAAATGTGACAACCGGAAAACCATTTTTTGCTGCACGTAGGCTATTGCCTGCAGGTGGACCTATGCGCTGGAAAAAAGGGAAGAAGGGTTATAGATCAGATTTCCGCCCTGTGCATCACTGCATGCAAACGTTTGATATACAAACACTCTCGCTGCCAGATGAGAACTCTGTGCACGGTGAGAAGCAGTAAGGAATAAAAAAATCCTGAATTTTGCAAGGAGATCAATACACCACAGCTCAGAGACTAAACCACAGATCCAGAAGGAAAGCCCTACTCCGCCTGGGGGAAAAAGGTGTAAATTCTGTGATTCTGGCAGGAAGCTAACGTTTTCATCAACCAAACAACCAAGAGTTGTGAACACAGGGTAGCTCACCCTAAACTTCAGCTGTTTCACTGTCAAAAGTGTGCCACAATTTGGCCAAATATCGGCTACAACCACGCCAAATGTTATGGCGGTAGACACATTTACTGGCCTGGTTAAAACCCATTTGGCTGGCAGTTGCTATTAATTTGCTGGCGTGGGTGGAGGTTAGCTTGAAGCAGAGGGTTGTTTGGAACCTGGCTAACAGTGGGAAACAGTCGAGGCTGCAGGAACAACAAAGCATATCAGTACATTTCAACAGAATTGCAGAATGTATCCATGGCACATGCTTCTTGGTATAGAACATACTATGCATATGAAGAGAGATTAGCTCATTTCTTGAGTTTACAGCATGAAGGCGATGTTCGCTGCATCCATATTTGCATCGACGGCACGAGAAGACTGCAGTAGTTCTTCCAACTCCGTGGAGAATACTGTGGTAATTCTCTCCTTCTCTCACTCTGTGCTCCATGGGGGCCAGAGAGTCCACAACAGATGGATCCCCATAATGTTAATGAAATATCGTTGTAATACGGTGACACATACCATCTGCTGTGACAAAACAAGGCGGCTGAACGCCGCGCGAGTGTAAATGTATTTGTGTCAGAGGTAAGCGTGTATGGATGTGGATGGGTGAAATGTGTGAATGTGTGTAAAAAGTGGAATATGGATTTGTGTGGGTGCGTGTGTAGGCAATGATAAGCCTCTATACGATGCTTGGCTGCCGGAGGAACAAGCATCACTACCATGAATCATAACATGCAGCAACCCACGCACACAATTAGCATGTTACGAACACACAAGTGCACAAACACTTTTTCACACACACACACACACACACACACACACAGTCGGACAATCTCTAATTTGATTCTGCCCAGCTCCTTTGAGACATAATTAAAGCATTAAAAAGCTTTGTGCACTGGTGGGGCAATTGAGACAGTCTTCAGCGAATAAATGGGATTCATCGTTTCAGGAAATTGCTGCCCCACCCCTACCATCCTTCTCCCCACCCCCACGGCCTCTCTCTGAGGAATATGCAAACCCCCCCACCCACCACCACCAACACCGCCCTCCTCATCTGATCCAATCCATGTGAAATATACTCTTAACGATAATGTCTATCTTAAATAAGGATTACAAAGCCCACCCTGCCGTAGACCAGTTGACAAAGGAGGGTGGTGGGGGGGGGGGGGGGGAGATTATGTGCGTGGGTGTTGCTTTGTATATTCACAGTCAAACTGTAGAAAACATCATCCTCATGTAAGTCCAGCCTTAGGGGAGTTACCGCGTGGGGATTGTATTTCCAGAGGCATACATTAGCTGCATGCATCTCAGGAGTGTGTGTGTGTGTGTGTGTGTGTGTGTGTGTGTGTGTGTGTGTGTGTGTGTGTGTGTGTGTGTGTGTGTGTGTGTGTGTGTGTGTGTGTGTGTGTGTGTGTGTGTGTCTCCGTACTACGTGATGGAGGACGGCTACGCCTTGTAATCGCTCTGTGTCCACTGGATGTTATCTCATTGTTGCTTTTTAAATTAATGCATGAAATCTGCACTGCCTCAAAGTTGGGCCGGGTCTCATTGCTAACTCGTCTGCCCATTGGCCACACGGCAGCAAACTGCAGAAGCTGCCATTTCTCATCTAGTATGCCACGACCAAAAGCCCTGTTTAGGGGTGGTCTAAGCAGTCTTGTTAAGGGCAGGCCGTGCAGAGAGGGGGTTGCACCAGAACACAGCAGTTTACTAATGGAGTCTTTCTATGCAAGGGGACCAATGACAGAACAGGAAGTGGCCCCTCGATATTATCCTCAATGACAAAGACCCCCACACACACACACAGTCTGGTGTCTATCCAAGTTGATGCCCTGCCCTACTCGCATATAAAAAAGTTTAACTGATCAAATATTAACTAAAGTATTAGTAAAAAGTATAAAGTATAAAAGTATAAAGTATAAAGTATAAAGGTATCAACTTAAGGTATTAACTTAAGTCTACATTCCACATGACATTCAGCTGGTCAGAATTACAGTGCAATTAATCCTCCTCCTTAAATTACAAGCATTAAACAACATCTTAATCATCATTCAGGAATAGCCCCAGTCAAACTATTTGATCTACATATCCTGGATTAGCATTTGGTGCCCAGCGTATTCACAGCATATGCACCCAGTGATCTGAGAACCACCAGGATTGCTGGCCCTTAGCCAAGACTAGCTCTGGCTAACATAGCCTAGCCAGGTTAGCGACTGAGCGTACTTGTGTGTATGTGTTAGAGGGGGCTAAGGATTGTGCTAAGGAATAGGATGGTGTCTTCAGCTGCCCTGGACAGGGGATTTAGATAGAGCACTGGAGAGCCTAATCCTGTTTGGGCAAGGAATGTGATTATTATCTCTCGTGGACCAAGGCAAGGCTTACCCCCATTTTCAAGAGCGTTATCCGCCTCACCACACACACACACACACACACGCATGCACGCACACACACGCACATTTGACCTCGTTAAGACGCTTTAAAGGGGATTACTCTGCTTTTATCACTTCGAAAGAACTGCCCTAGCAAACATAGGCTTGGCATGATTTGCCCCTGCTTTGCCGAACCATCTCAGTCCCAAGCACATGGCCGGCCAAGCGTGGCAGTCAGGAAAACACACACACACACAACCATGCATTGTTGTTTCTGTACATGCCTTGCTGCATGTACACAAACATTGCTGACACAAGGTGAGGGGCAGGTATGGCACCTTGAAGGACATGCACACATTAACACAGACACAGACACAGACACAGACACAGACACACACACACACACACACACACACACACGAAAAGTGTGCAGGGACTGCAAAGCCGAGGGAAATGGGCAATTTGTCAAGCGTGGGGAAAGTGGTGAGGAGGACAGGGTTGTGTGTTTGGAGAGCAGGGCTGAGATTAAAGCCAGTTCTGCTGAAGGGAGCGGTGAGATTACACCCAGTACGCTTGTGTGGATGATTGATGGTTGGTTGTAAAAACCAAGGTTATTACTTACAGTGGTCCTAGAGGCAGGGCAGACAGGGAAGGGACAGGCGGGGTGGAGAGGGGGGAGAGAAGATTACTCCAAGAGTTCAGAAACAAATAAGTGGACAATGAGCAGAAGGCTAAGCACGTCAGCATGTGACAAACAAAGTCACCCTCGGGATTTGGTCAGCTGAGGTTTCCAGCGTAAAGGGAGGGGGGTGGGGGTAGTGTAAGTCAACATTGAGTATCAACATTACTATCTGTCATTAATAAGGGAGATCGGAGGGTTAGCTAGAGTCTGAGGTTATAGCGATATAATTATGATATTGGAGGGCACAAATAATTGTGGAAGTCACCGTTCACACCTATGTGCAATCTCCTTCTTGTATATCCAAGATTATAGTATTTGCATTGTTGATATTGTTTGAAATAGGAAGATCAGGTGGGCTTAAAAAAAACAAGCGCTCCTAGTCTATCCCTCAGTTCCTTCCACCAATGTCTAAACTAAACGTGTACAGGCCGAAGAGCTGACAATATAATGTGCATTCCCCTCACAAATGTTTCAAAAACAAGAAAAATCAACAAATGTTTTGTTTGTTTGAGCAAAGAGGCTAAAACACAAGGGAGCAGTGCTAGTCATACTGCTTCAACACTTGCCAACTAGGGTGTTCATCTGGGTGAACTACGGTTTAGCACCAAAAGTGGGTTAGTAAAGCGATAAGGCTGGCTATTGTATGGCTAGCCCTAGTTTGGTACCAATGCTAACACTGAACAAGTTTACTAAGACAATAGCAAGCTACACAGGAATTAGGGTTATTTTTCTTAGATTCACGCTTGTCAGCCAATATTAACTTAAGGTTTAAAAGACATATCGACATCTAGCCTCTTTTCAAAATACATCAATTGCAATTCCAATTGCTTTACAAGGTACAATAAACAGCCTTTGTTTTAACAGCAGCGTGGCAGATTGGGGGCAAAGGTCTGTTTACTTCCTTCAAAATAGGATGGTCGAATTAATAATGAGGATGGGTTCTGTTGACTAAAGCAACAAGACATCTCGACTCATTGTTCGACTTGTTTTTTAACATGCTTTCAAACAAAAGTCCATCGCTCCATTTGATAGACACTAATTGTGAGCAGGAGAGAAGTTTTTGGAATATAATTGTGTAGAATTATGCCAGCCATGGCCTAAATGCTAGTAAATATTGCCAACTGTATTAAAAAGTAAAGCAGTGTTTTAATATACATGGTTTTTTCGATGGTCCTTGAAGTCCAATAAAATAAAAAATAAAAACCTGTTTCATGTTGGATAATACAAACTGTCACACCGTGAAACAGACATTTTGTCCGAATCGCTCGGTCCTATAGCGGATCTTCTACAAGACAAAAGGTTCCCGTTTCCAAGGCCCAGTACAGCTTAAGATAGCCTTGCTGCCAATCCTGTCGGTATTTGAACAGGCTTTGACTGGGGATGAGGCTTCGTGTTGTTCCAGTCCGTCCACGCTGGTAGATACTCTCCGGCAGGCAGACAGTGCAGCTAATTCTCTTGTCTGACCCGGTACAGAGCCCTTGGCTCTGGCAGGCCTAGGGAAGCCAGGGCTGGGCCCGGGCCAATCAAACGGCCCCCTGCCGAGCCGCTTTGTTCCATCTCAGCGCCCCGCTCTGGGGTAGGGCCCCCTCCTCACCCTACCCCCCTCCGCTCTTTCCCTCCCACACACCTCCTCACAGTTCGTGCTGAATACTGATGTTGCAGCACCACTTCACACACCCACAGCCCCTCCTGCAAGCGTCCTCCCACACACACACTTTCTTTTCATGACAGCATACACACACTCACATATGAATACATGAAAGAAATAATGTATGGAGACAGACAACAAAAGGCCATCCCACACAAACAAAGCAGCAACGCATATGAATTTGTAACATGAAAAGCCCACACTACATTCCTCCCCCACGTCAATATTCAAGAATTTTGCATAAATACTGCAGACACACACAGACAACTTACAAGCTAAGTGCGGAGCTGGGGTGACATCTGTTTTTCTTTATACCAAGTTCTGTCTGCTGAATTTGACGCGGTTGTGCAGTGAAGGCAGCTGCCAAGGGCAATTGACTGACTGTGTACCTCCTGGGTTAGGTTTAAACAAACTCCTATCTCACTTTATTGACGGCATAGTGATGATCATCACTTTTACAGGCGAGTCTTACAGGGGCCTTTCCATCCATAAAGTGTCCAGAAATGATAAAAAAGCAACCAGGAGCTACCACAGAGGACAAAAAAGCATCTGCATTTTTTTTAAATGCTGAATAAAAAGGCTTCTCTCAGTTGTAAGCACGACACACCTGCTATTCCCCCTTGTAAATACATTTATTTTTTAAAATATTTCTCAACTCTTCTTCAAAGACAATAATCCCTTTTATTTTTTCAGGAAAATTCAAAGCCAGATCCTGCTGGATACCCCTCGGGTCTTACAGTCTCTCATCAGAGCCCTGCTGCGTGCACGTAGTGCATGTGTGGCGTTACTATGGTTACTATTGCGGCGCTCGCTTGACAGTGTCCATGAAGTTGTCAGCAAAGCCCCTAGGATTCAGAATCCGACATTTATCTTTTTTTTTTCCAGATAAACAATAAATGTTTTTCATGTTACGCTACGTGTAACAAGTACCATACCAAGTGATGCAAAGCATTTTTGCAATTGTGAAATCAATAAAAGCCATAACAATTTTGGCATTTTGTTTGTGAACGTAGTGAAGAATGTAAAATACAACAGTTAATCAGCTAGTCAAATCACCTGCAGAGTGGACATTACCGGAGAGCTACTGACCTTAGAGGGTCACGTCTGCTCCCAAACTAGACGCATAATACGTTTTAAAAGAATTAGACATGATTATTAATCTCTGCAAACAGCAAAATTATCATATTTTGTTGTGTAACATATGGAGGATGATGCCTTTGGGATTGGAGTTATGAACTATCTTAGTATTAAATATAGCCAGCCATGCTAGGTATTTGTGGCCAGCACCAAATATTTGGCTGCATCTTTTACTTACTAGTGTGTAAACCCTGCGTGTACTACTGATGAAATCCTTTAACTTGGAGCAATAACACAACCACCCTTGGGGCAAAAGGTTATCCAAAACAAACAAGCCAGAAAGGTGCGAAATCCAAGCCACTGAACTAAATTGGTTTAGAAGTCTGTCAATTAGTTGCCAATAAGTAAATAAACAGATAGACCAGTGTAGTTATATCTCTAACAGATTAAAAGCTATTGCACACTACTCCATCTTGATATTTCAGCAAGCTGAGGGAAGTTCTGTTCATGCTTACGAGCTAAACCTCAAAATGAATTTCGAGCGGGGCCCGACTGTGTATGCATTTGCATCATGTGGTTGAGTATACAAGTATACAGAGATCGGCCAAATTCCCCGGACTTTGACAATTATCCAGTGGCCCTCCAAAATGAAAAAATAATGTAAAAAAAATAAATATCACCTGTGGCCCCAGACAGGCCCCTCAATAGTGGGCCCCCTGGTGTGTGTGTGTGTGTGTGTGTGTGTGTGTGTGTGTGTGTGTGTGTGTGTGTGTGTGTGTGTGTGTGTGTGTGTGTGTGTGTGTGTGTGTGTGTGTGTGTGTGTGTGTGTGTGTGTGTGTGTGTGTGTGTTTCTGTTTGTTATGCTAATTAGTTGGCCTGCCCTTAATGACCCAGACATCTGCTGGTCTGTGTGTCAAGTTCCATATTCAATTTGTTCCCCTAGATACAAAGAGCAGATAAGACCCTTGAGGCCAGTAAGGGGGTGTGTGTGTGTGTGTGTGTGTGTGTGTGTGTGTGTGTGTGTGTGTGTGTGTGTGTGTGTGTGTGTGTGTGTGTGTGTGTGTGTGTGTGTGTGTGTGTGTGTGTGTGTGTGTGTGTGTGTGTGTGTGTGTGTGTGATCATTACTACGATCTGAAGGGTACTCTGGACAGAAAAGAGGGGACATGCGAGTGTGTATGTGCACACGCACACCTTTGTATGTGTGTTTGCGAGGTTCATTCCTGACTGTGCTTGTCTGCCTTTGTGTATACACGTACGTGTGTGTGTGTGTGTGTGTGTGTGTGTGTGTGTGTGTGTGTGTGTGTGTGTGTGTGTGTGTGTGTGTGTGTGTGTGTGTGTGTGTGTGTGTGTGTGTGTGTGTGTGTGTGTGTGTGTGTGTGTGTCAGTTAGTTTGTTTAATGGGCGAGACAGGGGACCATGGGGATTACCCCCCTCCCACCAGAAGGCTTTAGAGGGACGGCTGGGGGCTGTTCTGTTAATTCAAGTGGGCTTAATAATGCCGGTGCAGCCCCTGCCCATCCCACCACTACATCAAATCTGGGAGGAAACGCATTATAAAAGGAGACAAGAATGAGGAGGAGGGGGGTATGTGTGTGTGTGTCCGCAACCTGTGGCCTTCATTGGAGTCCAGGCTTGCCCTGGGGCCTGGGGGTGGGGGGGGAGATGTGCAGCTCCATGTTATTTAAGCCTGTGCTCCATGCAAGCTTTTGGTGCTACACCTTTTTTTTGCTGCTCCAGATACCCACCAACGACAGCTTTGTTGACACTGCATCAGGCTAAATCAACACGAAAACAATACTCTAAACTGGGTTGGTCTGAAAGTTACTGCGTCTCCCTTTGGCCTTAATCGGTACACAGTGTTGTGTTTAAAATGCACTTAAGAAGAATGACAGTACAAGTAAGTATTTTATACTGGTACTTTTTGTTTCCAAGTGGGACAACTATCCAACAAGGCTGTTGTCATCGCCACCACTGTCATCCCCAAGATAGGTTTACTTCTGTTTGTCCATTTGAGATCAATTATTTGCTAAATAAAATATTCATATTAGAGGTGACACTGGCCAACCACCTTTGCACGTTTAACACAACCTCACACAGCACACAATCATACCTACCCAAAACCATTTGTCAATTTTATATCCATGATTTGATGGCAATCCAGCCGGCTTGAGATCCATCTTGCGTTGTGCAGATGCCGCACGGTAGCCTCCAGCTTCTTATCTAGGAGACCTCCATCTATAAGGCTGTCACATATATTCCCCATCCACAGCGGCAGCAGCTGCTGTTAAGGAGCTGGATTTGAAGAGGGAATTGTGGGGGTAAGAAGGGTCAATATAGGGGGATTGGGAGGTGGGGGACGCATTAGGTAAAGCCTGAGCCAACTGACTGCTTATGCTTTAAGGTTGAACAAGCTGCTGGTGCCGTGGCTCTGGCAACGCGTCACGCTAAATCCGTAATCCCCGTTTTTAATCCCATGTGTTGGGTCTTAATACTCCAATCAGGCTGCATAAGGGCACTCAATTGGATTAAGAATGAAAAAAAACAACTCCTACGAGATAGGCAGGCAGGAGTTGAGCGTAGAGTTTCGCTCACCTTGGCCAGAGAAAGGTGACTGAACGTTAGCCAGTTCCTACACTGGAAAACCACATGACTGCTTTAGCCAGGGCTGCACTGTAGAAACACTTTGCCAAGAAGTGGGATTGCATACATGCATTGGAAAATGGAGAATTGGAAACCAATTTAGCTTAAATGATGTAGCTTCACCAGAAAACGAATGGCAATACAGTGTACTGCCATAAATCGCAAGGTGGACAAAGGTGATTGGTGGTTGGAGGGACCAGGCCCACCAGGGACCAGCCAAATGAAAGATGCCGGAAACATTTATCCAGTGTATTGAGGTGTTATGATTTAATATTCCCTGGGTATGTACTGGATAGACTAATTTACTAGCCGTCAATCATAAATCCTTATTCAATAGTTAAATACAGGAGTACCTGATATAACTCAGCACTAAACTGAAATTCACAACCAGAAAAACACAAAATTTCCTGTGGGGGTGGGTCATCAATTAGGATGCATATTGAACCCTTTTAGGACAAACAAAAAATCCCCTCATGAACTGATTTTGATCCTAGCAAAGGGACTCAACATTGCAAACACTCATATTGATACCGTCGGGGCGTCCTCCCATTCTCATAAATCAAATCATGAAGGCTCAAGATACAACCCTTCCTGATCCCTCCTACCTTCCTGATCAAGTCTCGCCCAATATCCTGCTTGAAAACGCGCCATAATCACATAAGCAAAATGCTAACTACACAAAATAGCTGATGCTAGTGAGCGTTGCTCCCCAACTTTTGTCCTACCCTCTTCTTCATGCCACAAGCTGTCCTACCATCATTTTCGCTACGATTAATCACATCTAATAAAAAGTACATGGGAAGAGTTGCCATGCATATGGAATCATGATCAATGTGGTTGGGCCATGCTGGGGAATAATAAAGCACATCCATTGAAATTCATATTTCTAAAAAGGAACTACTGTTCTTCTATAGTAACTATAAAGCTTATAGGATTCATTTGTCAAAGTTCTCAATGGCGGTTAGCGTTTAGTCGGTTCACTGTTTGACTTCGATTGCCATTTCACTACTGTATCACCAGTTAGGGATTACATAACCTCTCACAAGAACACACAATGGCCTTTTGCTAGCAAATCACATTTATACACTTGAGATACTTTTACGAAGATAACATTTTAAACCATATCCATTGCCCTGATATAAGACATATTTGGTAATATTGGTTGCTAACCAAATTCTTTTTAGCAACCATATCATCATGTTTTTCGGCACTCCACCTTCGACTGTTTATAAGAAAATGCCTTCCACTAGGTTTCGTAATCAGCAGAGGTGCAAAACTCTTCACATTCTGTTTGGTAGTGCAAGGACACACGTTGGCTGCCTCTCAGCAGCACAGTGAGCCTGCTTGGTACGCTGACTGACAGCCAAAGGGCAAAGCATTCATGTCACATTAGACATTCAGGCTCTAGCCTCGGCAAACAACTCTTGCCCCTTCCAGTGACAAAGGAACAAGTCAAGCCGTTGCTAGGGAGAAGGTAGAAGAGACAGACCCTGGCAACACCACATTCATCTTTATTGTGTTCACCTGCCTGCTTATCATTCAAAAATGTGTAGGGGTACAATCGGTGTGTAGTAAGTGACGCTGTATGTTGGTTGGTTGATGGAAAAAGGTCATTCTTTCTCGAAGCGAGAAGGTATTGCTGCTAGTCTGAAGCAATTTGTGGCTTTTAAATGTTTCCACAACGACCTCTGTTAAACGTATTCTGACAAGTAACACCATTCTGTCAGTCACCGGACCTAAATGTTGACCAATGGGTTGAAGGGTCCTGCTCCACATCAACACATGCAAATAACTCCGTTCCTGTTACCATGGAAACTTGAGATTTTGAAGAATGTGCTCAATAAATGTGACAAAAACAAATGGTTAGATAAAATTATGGGATTGAAGTATCTGACCAATCATGAATGACAGAACAGCAATAACATGAACTGGTAATTAGATTTTACAAACAAACAAAAAGGACGTGTAATTTGGTGAAAACGTTTAATTAACACTCATTTATTTTGTTTTACTCGTAAAACCTCATATGTGGAAAAGTTTAATAGGTAAGAGTGCAAATCCAATTTAGACGTACAGATTTACCACTGTCTCAATGTCCTATTATCAAGTACCATCCGCAGAAATGACCAGAACCAAATACCTGACACGTCGAGTAAGCCTCGTTCGTTTCATAAAAATCACGAATGCCAGACAAATACCACAATGGGTCATATAACAATTTGAAAAAAATAGGACAAAATAACTTCCACTTACAAGTCTCGTAACCTGAATACATTACTTTTAGCTTACAGCAAGTGTTCAAAATAGGAACGAATATAAAAACAAGAATTACACTTACTGAATGTCTGGATTGTGGAAACATCATGTCAATTCCTTGTTTGTTTTCCGTTTCTTGATATGATGAATGTGTAGATTTAAAAAAGCTGGCTCTGGTATTGCTTTTGCCTTGCGTTGGTCCTTTGTCCACAGCTAGCTGATGCAAGCTAGCCCAAGCAGAAACACACGGGTTGACCAGCGATAGCAGGAAGGCAAGCTAACAGTGGCTAGCGATTCGTCCCCAAAATACGGCGATACACTTTGCAGACGACAGAACGCTAATCAGATGGCTTGCTGGTCTGGAGGACGACTCTAACCGTTCGCTATGCGTGTACTGCGTGTATCCCAACGACGTATTCGCCACTAAAATGAACAAGAACACCTCAACCCACGGTGTAACGACCTAGCTACCTATGCTAAATGTTCAAAAGCGGCCACTGCAAATGATTCATCACCGTTGTACGCTTTCTGCCCGGAACGTACTTGTGGTACAATGTATTATTATTGTGTATCAATACACGGTATACACAGTGATAAGCTTTTGCCCACTATATCGTTGCTCTGGTATACTTGACAGCGTATTTAATTCCACTTGCCAGTTGTAACAATCTCGATCAAAAACACGCTGCAGCCCTTGAGAGAAAAAGTCTGCTTTTCCAAAATAACAAAATGTCTCCGGTTGCGCTGAAGTTGAATCCTGTTTGCTCACACAAGACAATACTGACTCGGTGGAATTAAAGACAAAGTAAAGGGCGCAATTAAATGTTAACGTTTCGAGCGGAAATTAACTTGAAATGAAATAATTCCAGCGTGCGTAAAACTGAACAGTTCCCCTCTCTGGAGTTTCAGTGAAACAGTCTCGATTTGTCAATAGTGTTAAACTGAGAAGTCATTCCTGGGGATAGGCGCGACGCTGCAAAACGCCCCACAAAGACTTACAACATAAAGATCTGAGGACGGTACATTCTACTCACTGCTTTTCTATCTTAGATAATATCTGGGCAGATAGTGCCCCTGGTGGACCAGTTGCCAACCAAGAAGCAGTTTTGTCATCGAGTCATATCATCGCATTCTACTAACTCCAAATTGGTTTCGTTAAAAGATCAGCCATTTATCTAAATAGCTTTGTAGAAAAACAAAAAGAAACTTAAAAACAACAATTTAAAGACACAAATACAGTATAGGAACAGTTTTTATTTCAATTTACTACAGATTTTTTTTAAGGAGAAGGCTATATGAAATTCATTTAATGTTCAAATGAGATTTAGGCAACAGTGGTTGAAATGAAAGATACAAAAGAGAAATATGGAAATAAAAATACTGAAAATTAATTACTAGGGAACCACCCTACATCTCCCTCATCCTTGAAGTGGCAAACACATGCGGTTATATATTTTTCTCCTTTAAAAACAGCATTTGTCATGCCGTTTGAATGTAGAATAAATCGTCCCACTTTCAATATTTCATTATATACTTAAAAAAATGGACCATGGATTTCATAAATCCACCGATTCTTTTCACAACATTGGCACTTGATAAGAGTCTGGCTCCACAAAGGAAATCGGCACACTCATTTGACATAATTTACATTTGGTTATTCTAGAAAAAGAAAATCAAAGCAAAACATAAAAATACATTACTTTCAATTTATACACCACTACACACATTTTTATTTTAGCCTCATACCTTTAAAAAAAATATGGTCCTAAGACAAGTGTTTAGCTAATTTTTCTAACTACAAAAACAGGAAAACAAACAATGCAAGGTTAGCTTTTAATATACGTGTCCACTCCTCTTTTCATAATGAACAACAAGCATATGCAGTATCGAATTTCAAGTGTACAAACACACTTGCAAGTGTGCACAGTTACACACATTTAGGGTTCGACCAATGTGCTGAATGAACATGTAGGTTGCATGAATGCAGGTAGGCCCCTTGCAGCGTTAAGTTTTCAGTGCATCGACCCAAAATAGGAGAACTACACAGTCCGATCAAGAGTAAAAAAGGGTGGCAAACAGGTCACATGGCCAGAAGTCACTGACTAATTCACTCACCTCAGCACCCACCCACCCAACATAAAATAGCCACATAGTAGTACCTTCAATTGGCTTGTCTTCAATAAATTGGACCAAAGCATAATACCAAGCTTCACTCAGAAACCCGCCCTCCCCCCATTCTTAAGGTGTATTAACGCAAACTGCAAGACCATAGTAATTACAGGCACCTGGGTCAATTTATTGACATTAATAACTTAGTAAAATCTTATCTAGGTTTGGTTGGCTTTATGTGGTATAATTGCATGAATTGGTCAGTCCTTCAAGTACAAAGCTCAAGCAATTTCAAAACTCCAAAAACAAGTAGGTAATTAAAAGTGAAATTATATTTTTTACAAAAGGTGACCATGAACATCATTACATCATAGTGTATTCATCACACAACCTCTGGTATATGGGTTGTTAGTGTAGTGTTGAGAGAGCTTTTCTCCTGAACCCTCTTGGCATAGTGAAAGGAAAGAGGATCAAAGTCCACATATACACTTTACAATCATTTGGAAAGAAAAACAAAACAGATTAATTGATGCTTAGGCACACAGTGATTTGACATTTCAATCACTGTTTAAACCACTATAAAGCCATCGCTACACGCTCCTTTATCCAACATAGTTCCTGGTACTAATAGTGTCGGTACATTAGTCGTCAACCTGAATGGCATCCAATACAAATCAAATAATTTGGGTAATGAAGATATCATCACAACATAATCCAAGAGAAAATAAATTGCTTATTTAGCATGTGAAATCAGAATCCTTCCTCCCTTTCTTGGTTAAACAAAATGGTAGTTTATTCTGGTTTAGCGTGGATTAAAAAAAAGTGGAACGGAGTGTTTGATTCAAATGAACAATGGCAGACCTGCTGGGACCCATACAAAACAAAGCTGCTGTTGTCATTAAAAAACTGCAGTAAAAATGAATATGACTGAGCAGGAATAAGTTATTCTAGTATTTAGATGGTCAATGTACCACTGACAGCAAGTTGTCAAACACAAGTCTTCCAATAGTCTTCTCTTATATTAAATAATAAATGCCACCAGAGCTCAATTTTTTTGGTAACAGAACGTCTGCTTGCTTAAAGATGTGCTCCTCCTCCTCATAATCACCCTGTTTCATGGCATAGGACATATCTGCAGGATGGGGAAGAGACTGGCTGAGAAAACTCAGGTCACGTGTGATGCACCAGAGGTGAATCCTTTTACTAATAACATAACATTCCTTTCTTAATATTGTGGCACTTCATTGAAGAAGGAAATAATACCTCCCTCCTTGATTAAAAAGGATAAAGATAGCACAAATACTTAGAATATTCAGTATTTACTCTATACTTTGGAGGGAGCAGGACCTATCCGTAAAGCTATTAGTCTAGCCTTTGAATTGTATACACGGCACAAAATGTGTTAGAATACTTGCACTATTGCACTCCACCGGTAGGCAAATAATCAGCTTTCTGCCAACTCAAAGTACACATTGCTGTAAATCTTAAGATGTCACTACTAGATTAAAAACACATGCAAATCTGCCTTGCTATCCTTTGGCAACACTGAAGTGGGATATGCACACTATATGGAGCTGGTCAGCAACCAAAGGATATCTAAATGGATACTTTAACTGAGCCTGAAAATGGTAATGTACACCAAAAGTACTTAAGTACCACTTCTACTAATCTGCCCAACACTGCCAACACAAGAAGAGAAAGTCAAACATGCCAAAAAGCAAGAGATCAAAACCGTACGGGTATCTGACGACATAATAAGAACCACATAGATCGGTATTTAAGAAGTCATGTATGAAGCAAAAAAGTCTGGCATAAAGTGATAATGTGGGACGCTAGCCAAGTCTGCGAGATAGTATCCTCAATTAAATCCTGACTTTCTCAGCCTGATCCGAACCGGCTGCTCAAACTGTAGAACCGTGACAGCCACCATTCCATTGGTTCGGTCAAAGGGATGCCATCGACGTTAACACTGGAATGTTTCTTCCTGTCTCTACCAGGCGATGCCCCTCAGCGACAATACAAGGGCGTAGAGCCTTCCACCAAATCCAACTCCCTGATTCGTTGCCAATTAGTCATTGCACCACATCCATTCTCTCGCCTTACAAGTAGTAGCCCTTGTGATGAAAAAGTTATGAACTCACCTGAATTATACAAGACAAAAACAGCCACCTAGTGACATAATTGTCATCTTAATTAATCTGGTATAAAACAAGATATGGGATTATAAACAGAGATATAATCACAAATTACAAAAGAAATTAAGCATCATAGAACAGCAAATATTGAACAACTGGTTTGTTTGCTTTCATTTCACCGTTAGCGTAAAGCGCCAAGATAAAATAAAAACGGTTTTACCTTTGTCAAGCGTTTCAGCACAAATTCGCAACAACTTTATATACAAAGTAAAATTAGAACGATAGAGCACTTGTCCATAAAATTGTTTCGATTTCTTTTACAGCATTACAAAAACAAACTCCCCTCTCTCAACTGGAAATATGTGGAGCTGAAAGCAGAGAGAACTAGATCATCTCTTTATCAACGAGATCTGAAGATCTGGGCGGCAACTTCAAAAACAGCGAATTATTTACTCTTTTGCTGTGTACAATGCTCATCAAAAGGTTGGCCAAATAAACTTCATTGTTGAGGAAGGCAACTTTGTCAAACATTTGATTCAACCCACCACCCATCTTCTCCTTGTTTTCTTAAAATTACAATCAAACTATTGCACTGTTTCTTGTCTGGACACACACATTGTGTATAGGAAGGGCTTTTCTCTCACCCACTAAGGAACAGAATCAATCACAGTACTAATACAATTATGAATTCAAAGAAATCAAAGAAAGGAAAAAACAAAAACAATGGCTAGCACAAATTATGTTGTGCAATTAGTAAACCTACATTGTTAAAGACGGAGCTGAGAAATTAATTAGTTTTGGGCTTTCAAAAAGGAAATTACTGAGCTCCTCTGCGATGATTCAGAACTGAATCAATTCAGGAATACCGTCTGGATACGTCATCAGTTATTACATCATTAGTGTAAAAAAAGAAAATAAATCATTGTATAATCTACTAATTTGAAAGTCATCCCACCAACAACCTAAACTCCTACAACCAGAAAAATAAAGGATTTTCACCACCACCAGTACCAATGCCAGAGAGCCTTTTGTGTGTTGTAACCAGATGGGGCAAGGCAGTATGTGTCTGAGCCTACTACTGACCATTGAGTGGCACACCCAAGATGGCCCCTACGATGGGAGAGGAAGGAAAGAACCGGCTGTGAATGTACTTGAATGTTTTGAATGGGGGGGGGGGGTCCCTTCATTATAAACGGTCAAGTGAAAAATAATAAAAACGATCAAGAATCAAGATGATACAATATGCATTTAAGAGTGTGGATGAACAGAGTCTGTGACCCCAACATTAAGGCCCTGTGAGTGTGTGTTTCCATGCTTGAGTGTGCATGAGGACGTTTATACAAGTGCATGAGGAGTGGGTGCTCTCCTTCTCCATCTATTCCCGCTCTTTTTCCTCTCCATCTCCCTTTCTTAATCAGTCCATTCTGCTCTATCTCTCTCTCTCCTCCTCTCTCCGTCTCTCCCTCTCTCTCTCTCACACCAGGTTGTATTCTTTGAGGTTCAGCTGCAGGATGGTGTCCTTGACGGCGGCGAACACGAAGCGGATGTTCTCTGTGTCGGTGGCGCAGGTGAAGTGGGAGTAGATGATCTTGTCACTGTCAGGGTTCAGGTCCACAAACATCTTCAGGATGAACTCCCGTCCCGCCTGGCCGTCCCGCTGGGGCCCTGGGGCACACATCAAGACACGTTTAATATATTGTCCTCTTTTATATTTCACTTTGTCAGCATACGGCCATCATTTCTCCATGATGTGATAGAATCATTCAATGCAGATTCAAGGTGTGCTCCTTCGGCCTGGTATTAGTGAAAGATATTACTAGTGGAAGATATTAAGAGATAAATTAAATACAAATGGCTTCAATCCTCAAAAGAGAAGCTCAACAGGCTGTCTGTGTTTTTCTTTTTATGTTGGTCAGTGGCTACATAGTGCGCATTTGTAACACTGTGCTGCAGTGTAGTAGTTCCAACACAAGGTGTCACACTTGTATAAGGACTCAAACGGTGCCATTTTATTGAGTTTCTGCACAGATTTGCACAGCTTCTACTGCACACAGTTAAGTAAAGAATGCACACAATTAGATAAAGTGCTGCCTTACAACAAACTATAAACGGCTGCCATAAGGTGGTTGTTTTAATTAGTACTACAGTTATTGTTTCAATACAAAGTAAATTAGTTTGAAGTGTGTGTGGTTACCATCAAACTCGGGGAAGTAGTCTACGAGGTGAGAGTGCATGATCTTCTCCTCCAGCAGGTCTTTCTTGTTGAGGAAGAGGATGACAGAGGAGTTCTGGAACCAGGGATATGTGATAATGGTCCGGAAGAGAGCTTTACTCTCCTCCATGCGGTTCTAACCAAGACAAAAAATTAAAACGACAAACATATATATACATATATTTAAAAACAAACAAAACAAACACGACAAGGGCTTTCAACTCAGTTTAAATGTGCTGACATGGCATTGGCAATTGTGTCTAAAGGTGAACGTGAGTAGTAAATCACTAGACGACAGTGAAGGCATGTTCAATGTGGCATGTGGCATGTGGTCAAAAACAATGGAGTTTGTTGTTGTTCTCAACCCACTCCATTGTTTTCGACCCACCGCATGGCGAAAGCGCAAATTCAGGGAGGGTAGGGGCCACGCACCGACCTTGTGACCGTTGCCGCTGAGGGGACTTGCTTCAAAGTTAAAATAATTTATACTTATTTTAAAAAAGTTGAAATTATTTAAACTTTTACCCGGCGCGTCGCATAACATAACTCACCAACCACTAGATATGCAGTACAGTCCAGGCAGACCGGTTCAGTCCAAGGCAGAATGTTTAGAGCCGTAGGAGATTTTCTTGTGTGTTTTAAAGTTGCCATTCCCGAGACCACAGCGCCAGAACTAGCGGCCTGCACGGCCTACAACTGTGTTTCAAAGTGAATGCACCGTAAGACCTCAGAGATTGTTTAGTCGCATTTGGGTTCCTGATGCAAAGGTTGATTCATCAGTGTAAGTTCACTTCGAACATGTGTGTAAAGAATGTCCGGAATAAGGGGTGTATAAGAATAGTGGCTTATTATTATTGTGGAAAAAAAAAAAACGACACATGTAAAGGCCGTGTGAAAAAACGCAGATAAAAGGAATATGTTTTTAACTTCCATGAATCACTTCACGTGAAGAGATTCCTGGTGGCCATGGTTGACAGCTGAAGCTACTCGTTGGAGACGCCAACGGTCATTTGACCGAGTCACAGAGAGGGATTGTGGCTGGGAGCAGAGCACACACAGGGTTATTCCATAAACAGTATTTCTATCTCTGTAGGCATGAGGGGGGGGTGGACTCTTAGGAGGAGCGCAAGATCAGGGCTTGATATCAGTTATTATCACATTGTTGGAGCCATCAACAGCATAAGTGTGAATATCAGTTCAGCAATACAGTATCTCTGACTCGAAAGATCTGTTGGTATTCTGAAAGTATTTTGCATTTCTAATGAATTCACCTACAATTTACTCAAGACTGGATAATATGGTTAGGGGAATTCGATTTTTTATATCAGTGTATAGTTTTATAATTACTTTTTATTATAGACTTGAGAAATGAGCTAGCATGGTAAAAAGTTAAGTTCCATTTGCCTTTGTTGGCCATTTCACTCAGAATCGTTATTTGAGGGTCCTGAGATATTAAATCTAATCCAACATGTCACATTACGGTCGTTCCTCAGAACACAAAAGAAGAAAATCTGAGTTGGGTATGATGTTAATTCTGCAACTAATCATCAATGGATCATAAAAGATATAAGAGCAGACATTAAAGCTGTCTCCATGTAAAAATGTATCTACAAAATATAGTATTAGTATAGTAATATAGTATGGGAGGATATCGGATCAGTCATTTACTCTTCCCTCACCTTCTGATCCACGGCCTCCATACAGAAAAAAGTAAACAGAACTATGCTGTTTCCACCATGAATTCAGAAACATACTACCCATTGGCGTCCTGGCGGCCACCAAGGGGGAACTAAGCTGGCCGCTCTGTGAATAAGGTCCATCAAGAACCAAATCCGTTTAGCATCCCGCTCCAGCTTCCTCTCACCTCGTTGTCGGACTCCACCAGAACCTGGTCATACTCGCTGAGCGCCACCAGGAACATGATGGAGGTGACGTTCTCAAAGCAGTGGATCCACTTCCTCCTCTCTGACCTCTGACCCCCCACGTCCACCATCCTGATTGGACAAAGACGGAAGAGCGGGATTAGAGTTCAGGCAGCGTTAAGAAAAAAAAAATAGCGAGCGAGAGAGAATGGATGGTTCACAGAACAAATTATCCCATTGTCATAGTATAGATTATATATTTGTTTCACCAATCAACACATTATTATGCAATATAACAAATAGATCAAAGGGAAGCTTGTCACCCACATGCAAGACAAAAAGGTACCAGATGAGTAGGGTCTCCCTGGGTTACAGTAGAAGAGGTGTCAGTGCAGAAAGCCATGGCACGCCACTTGACTGAAGATACAATTAAAAGCTGCATTTCAGGTTTAAAGAGCTAGGTCATATATTTAAAGTGCAAGTTGGGTCTACCTTCAGGTCCAAGAGGAAATAGCTCAACATTACCCAATGAACCTAGTCTGTGTCATGTAGCCTTTGTGCACTGAACACTTGTACCCAGAATGGGGGTCATGCAATGAAGAGGACACAGAGCAATGCAAATTGACCCAAAAATAAGTCAAATGAGCCTTCATTCAAAAAGGAAGTATGGGTGCAATTGTCTCTGTCTGTGCACGTCAGTGTGTGTATGCGTGTGTTGTTCTGTAAATGTGCGTGTAAATATCCTTCTCTCCATTCTCAATTAAGTGTTTGCAGGTGTGAGTTTGGTTTATGGAAAGCAAAGCGGTAATATATGGGTCAGATTAGGTGCATCGCTGTCGTCTCTTCTGCAAGGACCAATCAGAGCAGCAGATGAGGTGAGACGACTGAGCGAATGGAGGAACGGAAGAGTTTGACATTGTTGAGTAGGAAGGAAAAGAGGAGTGAAAATGAGAATGGGAGAGACAACAGGAACTTGCTCTTGAACTATGTCCATTTTGATTTACTGGTTAGGAAGTTGAAGGTAAAATGAAAGTATAGGCAAAAAACAGGACATGGGGCAATAATCTGATAGTATTGCTTGTCAACTTTAAGATGGTATCATATATATATGCTTCCTCGTCAGACGATAAGGATAAGGTGACTTAACTGTAAGTGATCAGCCAAGTCAGGGCTCAACAAAATCTGTTTTATCTCAATTACTTTAATTTCAGCCCTTGAATTCATGATTAGATAACTTCCTAGTTGACGTCGTCTACAGACCACTAGTTAAAGTGGTAATGTTTCATCGTAAAAGGTGAGCCGAACTAGCCAGGGAGTCTCTGGGCAGGCCGAGGCAGGGTGTTTAACAAATGGGGTGCTCCAGGAGACGCAGCCAAAATAACATCCCTCCACACCCAGTGGCCCTCTTTCCCTTCAAGCGAAGGATGAATGTGATCTCCTTATCCATGATAAGTGCCCCTGTGTTGGCCGGGTCCAGAGAAAGGACATTTTCTTCAAAAGACAATAAGAACTGGAAGCTTGCCTAACAGACATATTTGTCTATGAAAGGCCCCTTTGTTTGGGGATGCTGCCCTGTCAACTGAATGGCTGATGCGCTACCCCTCTCATTGCATGTAGCCAGCACCAAAGTTACAGTTAATAAGCAGTGGCGGGGGGAAATTCCCCTGTTCAGTATGAAGCCTGGATACATTTAATTGCTAATTAATTCACCTTAGGGCTACAAGATGGTTTCCTTCTACAACACACACCACATGTCCTCATGAAATAAATTAATGAATAAGAGCTCTGTAGAATACATTTCCTCTTCTAACACACACAATGCCAAAAGGGCATCTTTGTTTTTTCCTCCCCGAATGACAACTATTCTTGTCTTATTACAAATGTCCTCAGAGGACTCAATGATTCACCAGCAGCAGCAGCTGAGCAGAGCAGAGCTGGGTCCAGATGATTGGCTAACAGCAGCAGTGGTCCTGGGAACCTCTTCAGCCAAGCACTCGCTGCCAATGGAGTTATTTCTAGCGATGCCAAGCGTAGGAGTGGGAGCCTGACATGATGGCTTCCTATCGATTTGCACTCTTTTGTAATCATTCTCTGATCCTTTGCCGACATCTCCCCGGTTCCTTTATTGTCTCTCCCTCGCCGCAAGGAGGAAAGGATTCTTTGAAAAAGCGTTAAAAATAAATTTCCAGCGTCTCACTATGCCAACTCAGGCCTACCTCTCTGGGATGGTTGGAAACACTAGCAAAGCTCCGTTCTGTCCAGTATCGGTACTGACGCTGCTGGGCAGTGTAACCACATTCAGTACCTTAGGTGGAAGAATGACGCCCGAGATGCTTTTACAGGTCATGTAAAACATGTTTAATCAACTCTTCTCCTTCGGGTGTAATGCCAGTTCAGTGTCAGCAATATAATAATAAAAATCAAGGGAGGCCCAGTTATCTATACTAAATAACAGACAAAAAGGACAGGAGGACTTCTATTGGAACAACACAAATGAAGGGATAGTTGATGGCAGGGGAGGGGAGGGTTAAGACGACTTACATAGAACACTGGCTGGTGTTACACAAGGTAGATAAATTGGGGAGTGGGGGTGGATGAAGGTTAGTCAAAGTATTTTAGTTCATCTTCTACCTGAATATGATGCTTTGCAAGTCGAAAGGGTACTCTATGATCCCTGTGGTTGGGATTCGAACCCTAAGAACGTCCTGTTGGGTGGGCAGATAAGACGGTTCTGCAATACGATCCAGATCACTTAGATAGCTAGAGGGATAGGAAGCACAAGAGAAGACGGGAGAGAGAGAGGGAGGGAGGGAGGGAGGGAGGGAGGGAGAGAGAAAGTAAAGCACAGCAGCAGAAATCCCCCTCTTCCCCAAGAGTCGATCCCCCCAAGAGGGAAACCACAAAGAGATGGAAGGTTTAAGGAACATTCCCTAATCACCCTCCTTTACCATGAGCAGTTTTCTCTTGGCATCATCCTTGACAGCCGCTCTTCAAGACTAGAGACAACTCCATTACATTTTCCAATTTACAAAGCACTTCAAATAAAATGGTGGTCTAAATTTGGAGGGGGTCAATCGACTAGGGGCCACCGCTTGCATGCGACATCATTTGAAGAAAATTCGGATTTCATAGGTAAATATCCAAACGGGCTCTTCTTAGGCCAGATCAGGGTTTCTTAGTCTTTTGAAGGGATGGGGGTGCTGGAGTCTCGGAAAGTGGGTCATCGGGGATGTGCTGAAGCTGCAGGTGGGCGGAGACAGCGGCCTCGACGGCTTCCCCTTAGCCGACCGCCCAAACCCAACCGGGGACGGCGGCGTCTGTAGCAGTTGGGACACCAGTACCTGAAGATAATATTCTCCAGGTCAAACGGGTACTCAATGATCCCGGTGGTGGGGACTCGAACCCGGAGCACGTCCTGCTGGGTGGGCACGTACCCGGGTGTGGCTATTCGGTCTAAGTCACTAAGGTAGCTGTGGAATGAAGCTGGTGGGATGAGAAACACGCACCACGGAGAGAGAACCAGACAGAAATGCAAACGTATACACGGTCACGAAATACATGCAGACACGTCGTACTTGTGTGAGAAAATGTCACAAATTAAATTATTTTGCATACATGCATACACACGCACACAAAATGCATATATTGCCATTTAATACACCTATACACTGAGGTGAAAAACAAGCCCCAAGTTAACAAATGGAGCCAACCCTTGAACATGAACGATGTTACCGTAATTAGTATGATTAGAGTTCATTTTTAGTCAGCTACATTAGTCGGATTAATGTGCAGTGGAATTAGCTGCAATATTATTAGCAGTAGTTAAAAAATGTCCATTTCCTACTTTAGCTCATCTCTCTACCCTTGTTCATTCTCAGTTGGCTGGCAGGAGCCAACTAGTGGTGAACCACCACAGCATTTACAGAAAATAAATGTATTTGCATTAACACATTTAATTTAGTTGAGGGTGCTTTTACTCAAAGTGCCAAGTTTTATTACTGAAAACTAAAGCCCTCCACTGCAAGTGTCATGCTCAACTCCTTTATCTACCAAACAGGGAAGTAGTTTCACATTCGCTTTTACATGCATTACATTGGCATCAATATATCCAATCATCATTCACTATTTAGCTAATAGTGTAAATAAGAGATGCACAGTAAACCAATTGGTTGCATCTGGTCACATTGATGTACATCAGTAGACATCAGCAAAATGTGTAATATCAGCAGATGGCGTGAAAATGTCCGATATTAATGGCAGGTTTTTTGGGGGGCATTTCATAAAAAGAACACAATCCAGCATGTGCGAAAACGACTGCTGAAGCAGACTTTAGGAAATAATGAACAAATCAATATCGGCCTTTAATAGCTTCTGAATATGAATTATGGTATCAGTCAAGACAGTTCATAAGGGTGCTACTCTAAATCATGCTCTTAAAATGATCACAATAGGATGTTCAAAATGTTTTTATTTGGGAAAGAAATCGTTCAAATCTGATTTGAAAGGTCAAAATTCAGTACCATGATGATGATTGTTACTCCGATAGTAGCAGAGCACAAGCAGTAGGCGATACGTTGTACACCTACTATTTGGTGGAGTCAGAGAGCTGGTATTCCCTCCTGCGGTCGTAGGCCTCCTGGATGCCCTGGTCTGTCCAGAGCATCTTGATGGCGCTGATGTAGGGCTGCTCGAACGACGACACCTTCTCCACGTCCACCTCGCGCACCACCAGAGCGTTACTCTAGGGGAAGAGAGAGGGCACAGCGTTACTCTAGGGGAAGAGAGAGGGCACAGCGTTACTCTAGGGGAAGAGAGAGGGCACAGCGTTACTCTAGGGGAAGAGAGAGGGCACAGCGTTACTCTAGGGGAAGAGAGAGGGCACAGTGTTACTCTGGGGGGCGAGAGAGGGCACAGCGTTACACTGGGGGGCGAGAGGGCACAGTGTTACTCTGGGGGCGAGAGCAGAGAGCATTACTCTGGGGGGCGAGAGAGGGCACAGCGTTACTCTGGGGGGCGAGAGAGGGCACAGCGTTACTCTGGGGGGCGAGAGCAGAGAGCGTTACTCTGGGGGCGAGAGCAGAGAGCATTACTCTGTCTGGGGAGCGAGAGAGGGCACAGTGTTACTCTGGGGGGCGAGAGAGGGCACAGCGTTACTCTGGGGGGCGAGAGAGGGCACAGCGTTACTCTGGGGGGCGAGAGCAGAGAGCATTACTCTGGGGAGCGAGAGAGGGCACAGTGTTACTCTGGGGGGCGAGAGAGGGCACAGTGTTACTCTGGGGGGCGAGAGAGGGCACAGTGTTACTCTGGGGGGCGAGAGAGGGCACAGCGTTACTCTGGGGGGCGAGAGAGGGCACAGTGTTGCTCTGGGGGCGAGAGCAGAGAGCGTTACTCTGGGGGGCGAGAGAGGGCACAGCGTTACTCTGGGGGGCGAGAGAGGGCACAGCGTTACTCTGGGGGGGTGAGAGAGGGCACAGCGTTACTCTGGGGGGCGAGAGAGGCATGGGGAAAGCGTTCAGCCTACAGACTCCACGCCGTCTTTGTACAAGAGGGCAAGAGATGGAGAGGTAGGATGTGCTCACTTTTGAGAGTGATGACTTTAAGAATACTGACAAATAGTCATCTGTATGACAAAAATAAAGATGACCATGGGTCCCCAATGACAGTAAAGGCCCTAATAACTTAATTAAATCAATGATGTCCATAGAATACATTTAACTAAAAAGGACCGTGCTTGGAATACAAAATATTCCAAGTAGTCAACAAAAACCATATTAAAATATTTAAGATTACACTTCCTGCTTTACACAAAAGGCATTTGACCTGAATCTAGGATGCGGCACACTAAGCAAATTAATGCAGTAAAACACTTCAAAGCCCTGTATTGAATTGTTTTTACATCAGTAGGCATCATTGCAACAATATAGTTAACTTTGCTTTGTTAACTTTTGATAAGAGTCTGCTAAATGACTAAATGCACATGTCAACGTTTACTTCTGTGCCTTCTGACTCAATCATTTTCAGAATAAAGAGATTTCCCAGATGAATGGTGCAACACAAACTACAGGACAACATTTGCAGTAAAAGGTCATCTATAGCCGGCTGCCCACCTTGTTTTGCTCGTACGTGAACTGGATCTTGAGGTTCTCCGTCGCACGGATCATGGCCTGCATGGAGGTGAAGATGTTCTGGTACACCAGTTTGGTGAAGCCCCTCTTGTCTTCGTCTGTGTAGCCCGTCCCATGGATGATTCTCATCTGTTTGATAAAGGTGCTCTTGCCACTCTCCCCGGTACCTAGGCAGAGAAAGCACAGGGGGGTGTAAGGTAATGGTCAACTGTAGAGCCCGACCGATACTGGGGGGCCGATACCGATATTGGGGAGTAAAGAATTACAGATATTGATATATCGGCCAATATTCAAAATAAGGATACATCTGCCCTTATTATATATATAGGCCACAGCAACATCGCTTTAAAATCATGAGCTAAAGGAACCAATTATTTGTATGGGGAAGAGCTACAAACATTCACGCAGAACCTGATATAAAACTCTGTTGGGAGTGTTTATGTGGATGTGCTCAGTTAAAACATTTAGAGGTTCAAGCACCACAGCAGAGGATTTATTAAGAGGTAATTACATTTATAAATCAACACCATTTCTAAAGTTTTTATATCAGTGCGTATTGGCAAACATAAATGCTGATACCTCTGATATATCTGTGATAGGCCAATATAGGCCGATAAAAATCGGCCAACCGATATATCGGCCAGGCTCTAGACTACTGTAGAAGGTGACAGAATACATGGGGACGTATGAACAAAACAATGCAATTCAGCATGATCAGAATAATCCGAAGATACAAAAATGTTTTTAGGGAATAGTGTTGTGTACTTACAAATGGACAAGGATGGATGGTATTTCAATAATTTTCTAATGTATCATTTTAAGTTCAACGAGTGTGGTAATGTTGTACTGGGCACTCTAGAGCTGAAGTAGTGGTCAGGATTCTCTCTTAACAACAAACGATCTACTAAATATAAATGTGTTGCCTAAACATGAACAAATACATATAGGCCTATCTAAACACATATGTTCACCAGCGGTTCCCTAGTCATCAAAGTCTGTGGCCTGACTTGCAAGCCCACCTCTATGACAGAAATGATTATGGGGTAGACGGTAGCCGCATTATGAATTATCTATGTAGTCCTGTTTCACTGTTAAAACTATACAGCCGGTTAAGAAAGAACCCCGTTTAGCAAACCCCTATAGGTCCTCTTAGCCACAGCTAGTGCTCCAGGGGATTCGCCTCCTCTGCAGGCTCTGCATCTTTATATGGACATATTCTGTTGGCACTTTGGGGGAAATCAGTGTCTGGCTCTTAGTAACTGACTATGATGAACAACGACGGAGGAAGTCAAGAGGTTTACCGACATGATTGAGTTACAAAATCTAACCGAACCTAGGCATCTCGCCTCTAAACTCTCTGTGCAATGCTGTGTACTTCTGGCTGTGCTGAGCTCTGCCGTCCTCTTTTAGCACACTTGCATTTTCTTTCGACTGGCTGGCCTCTACCCCAGCCCGTACACTCTCTTTTTGTTGCCACATTTTAAATAGAGACCGCACGACGATTTTCCTAGCCTTCCCTTCTCCTCCTCACCGCGTCTGTGTTCTACCTTTTTCAATGTCCCCCATGCCTTCCATTGTTTCTCTCATCTATCCTTCAACTCCACAGGATCACATACCCCCCTTTTTACACTCCTCTGTCTGTTTACTGAGTATTTCATTTTTGTATTAGTCCTGCTATGCCAGTGCTTGATAAAGTTCCATCAACCAAACATTATACACATTTGGTACGAGATCATGCACAAACACCACTACTACAAGACAATGAACCACATTCTAACTAGTTGGTCACTGGAAGATCAATACGCCCATAAAGAAATATAGCTGCAGATTTGTTGACATGATGTCACTGATGCGTTGCAACAGAGTCCTTGCAAGCCGGACTTTCCATGATGAACACCAACTCACTTGCGAGAGATGTACCTCGTTTGAAGCTGTACACTGAAAGTAAGTCTTTGAGCCAAATGCCGACATCTTTGTTTTTCTTTTTAATAAACCGTGGAATAGCAATACATATGCTTTAACCCTTCCTCCCCAATTCGTTTTGTTTAGCCTGCCAATTCCTGCTCCCTGCGTTTGCCCTGCTGCCCCGACACACACATGCTAGGCAGGGCCAGACCGAGCCAGACAAAGAGTGCCACAAAATAGGCCAATTGCGTAACCACTGTTTTCATAGTGTCTACTGTGCAAGCTGTTCTCGCTCCTGCTGAAGCAGTCGAGACCTAATGCCAGGAAGAGATATACCCTGCTCTCATAGCATAGCTAGCAACAGTGTGCTAGTTGTGCTATGGCCAACAGTGCGCTAGGAGTGTGCTCGTTAGGCTACGGCTATCTCTGAGTCGATTGTTAAGATTCCTTGAGTTGGAATTCAAATGGACTTCTCCTGCATGCAGCAAGAACTTAAAAAAAAGCAATTGGGAACACTTAGCACTTAGGGATAGTGACAGAGATAGATAATACATATGTTGTAAAATTGGATGGTGGAAAGAAGCTTCTTCATTTAAAAAAATAATAATCAAGCAGAGCAGCTGCCAGAAGGTTGAGTTGGGATTTTGTCAATAGCAGGCGGGGCCCCGCTGAGCATGTGAAGGAACACCGTGTGTGTGTGTGTGTGTGTGTGTGTGTGTGTGTGTGTGTGTGTGTGTGTGTGTGTGTGTGTGTGTGTGTGTGTGTGTGTGTGTGTGTGTGTGTGTGTGTGTGTGTGTGTGTGTGTGTGTGTGTGTGTGTGTGTGTGTGTGTGTGTGAGAAATGGCTGAACTGATGGTGAATCTGTCCTCTTCCAACACTGTGAATCAATAAGAGCCATACTCCAATAGACCCAGGCTTGCCAAGTTAACATTCTCAGTAAAAAAAAAACCGTCTTGTTAAGAAGACGCAAAGTGAACAGCAGCGAGGCACCCAATATAGATGACCTACAACTAATAAGAGTAGACAAGGCCTACTCTGTGTGTACACATGCCCAGATGAAATCACTGGACTAATCAAGTCATATGCAATCAATAGTGCCATGTGCCAAATAATTTCCACGAATACCGGCTACGCTACACACACACACACACACACACACACACACACACACACACACACACACACACACACACACACACACACACACACACACACACACACACACACACACACACACACACACACACACACACACACACACGTGAGGGGTATATCTGTCGGGCATAATCAGCCTAATTCAACAGATCCCATTGTTCACATGCATAACTGGAAAACCCATAAGAAATATTTCTCAAGGATATGCTACTGTACTGGCGCTACTCCTGAGGCCAAGTTCTAGTTCCCATGGCAACCACTGTATTGTACTCACAGATCCATGAAATCACCGGCCGAAAGGACTGGCCTATATGGCTGAGCCGCTGCACATCCGCTTAGCAGAGTAAACTGGACTACTTAATAGATTGTTATAACCATTATAAAACATCTCGGGATGTCTCAGGCAGTTACATTTGTCAATGAAAAAAATGGTCATGTGGTGCATTATCTGAAGGGCCCCTTTTCAATACCAAACAGCCAACAAGATTCGAATGGGTCACTGTCCACAGGTTATAATGGCAGACAAGCCTTTCAATGATTCAAATGAGCAATTATGAAATTACGATTCTAGTCAATATTATTCCCGCAACCATGCACGTCAACTGAAAAAGAACCATTAAACTCTGTCCTTTCCAAGCTAGAAAACCCCCCAGAAAAACCCAGAGCAGAGCTGAATGTGTGGGATAACCATTAACTCACAAATGACCACACAGATAAAGAAACGGGTCAATTTCACTCTGTTCCAATTTAGCCGCAGGCTGCATGAGGCTTTTTCCCTTCTCCAGATCACATGGGCGCTACTATAACAACTTTCCTTTGCACAGAGACGAAGGGGTGGGGGTGGGACATGGAAAGAAAGAAGGAGTAAAAAAAATGGAAGGAGGAGATGCAAGTGTGACAAAGTGGAAGAGAAAGGCCCCGTGTAAACGATTTCTTAGATCCCCGATCGAAGCAAGGAGGACATCACAGCCCACCTCAGCAAAATCTGACCTCACACACACCCTGCTCTTTGACTGTGCAAGGAGGACTAAAGTACGGACTGGCTGGCTGGCGTGACTGCACATGGACACGCACATTTTATGATTTAAGGAGTTTTGAAGGGGTTTTTCTGGACTGAATCTTGGTTCATCCTGGCTAATTGTACATGTAGGCTATGAGAGGCACAACCATTTCCTATCAAACCACAGGGAGGTTTGCATCGTTTTGAATGTGTTAGATCAAACTCTGAGTCCATAATATTGAGCAAACAGACATTTTTTCATACCTGCACAAGAATTTCACTGCAAATACTTACTTCATAAATTGGTCTTATTTGATTGTATCCTTTCAACTATTGTATTCCTTGCATATTACATGAGCTTGAGGAGGGGTATTTAGGGAGGAATTTGCATGTCTATAAGGTGTAATGGGAATGGGAGCCGTGTGGAGTAGGCATAGTTGATGATGGGATGGCCTGCTTGCCACATAACTACCGAAACTGGGTGTGTCAACATCACTATTTGAGCAGTGCCTCGTAGACTAACACACCACAAGACTACACACACCTACTGGGCTTATTTGCCTGCACTGCTGCTGCTGTGTGGATTGTGTGACTTTCATTGTGGTTAGTCATAATCAGTAGTCCCAGGTCACGTCGTCGGTCAGTATAAGGAAACAGTCGCTAACCAAATTAGGATCCATTAGAAAACAGGCCTGTAGTCTGTGCTTTAAAATCAAAATATTGAAAACATTCTAATAGTTACATAAGATCAAATTAGCAGCAATAATTCAGTTAACTTGATTCATTTACTGCTACTAAAATCTCAAGTGTAATATTTTCAATGAAGGAACAATTATTATTATTAAGAGACTATTGCATTGCTATTAGTAATGGTGATCAAGCAGAAGTAGACTAGTCATCTCAATTCAAGCATTTAAGACATCCAAACCGGAGGGTTTGGATGGGTTCTGTAGATCCAAAGTTTGTTTGGATCAGCAATCACAAATGACTTGTTGAAGGGTACTTCTCAATGAACTGAAAAAAGAGCATTTGCCAACTTCGGCAAACACACTACAAACCAAGGGTCAACCATCTGATCGCCGTAGTTGCTGCTTTTACACGTCTTTTGACATTCACGTGTAGGCTGTTTATGCACATAAAAAACAAACACAGACAAGGATAGCAGTACTGTAACAATTCCTGTTGCCATGGAAGCAGTCGACAGGGACCCAAATAAAACACAGCTAGTCCTTGGCTTACTGTAGCTTAAAAACCCATGATATGATGGGCGTAGGTAGCCTTTATGCAATACAGACCTTTGGGTATTCCAAAAGACAAAACAACAAAGAACCTCAAGTGTTGCACGTATTGATGAATTAAATGTGCAGATGGTCGAAATGTACTGTATTTTTCCACTTTAAAACTTTTATTATTGCCTGGAAGGTAAGTGTGGTGTGCTGAGAGCTAGTCTATGCCTGATGCATCTACTCACAGGCTTTTTTTGGTTAGCAGAGGAGCCAACACATTTATCTGCCATAAAGCAAATGCTGATTGGTTGAGATATTAAATCAATAAATCAAATGCTCTGGCAAAAATAGGAAATCATCTGACTCGCTCTGAATAAGCTACTTTTTGGAACACCTTGGAAATCTTTTGAAAGTAATTAAAAGTGTATTCACCTCACATGAACAGGAGCTGGGCTACTGTAACTCTGCAAGTCGATGGAAGTGGCTAACAGAAAGCAAGTGTTAACCCATTGAACTCTCCTTCTGGATGCACAGTGGTGAATTTAACTTAAACAGCTCGTCTGAATCTGGGTAAGACAGGCAAACACCTATTTACAGACACCTCGGAGTATCCATTTCAAGGCACACAACAAAAATAACATTTATATGATCGGCACACAATGATTATCATTATAAAGGTCCCATTAATCAAACAAATACTTAAAACAAACAATTTATATTAACACGTTAATTTGGCTTCTAGCGCTTGTATTGTTATGTGTGCGTATATTTTGAAGACGGGCTTGCCCATTTGTCTTACACTGAAAAGGATGACAAATATTTGTCATGTATTGCAATTATTTGGGCCAGGTTAATCGTGACAAAGAAAGGTTGATATCGTCCCATGCCTGATCCATGCACAACGTGGCGTTACCATACCATCTCAGCGTCGGAATACGTTATTTGTGAATGTATACATACATATTTGTACACTTTTTTCAGAATTACAATATTATTTTAGTAACAGTGACAAAATGGCAGATTACTATGTTGCAGATCATAGAAGACACAGTAAGATATTCAAAACCAAACTAAGATTTTTGGTTCACTGGCACTTCATATAGTATTCAGGTACACAGGCCTACAGCATAAACATAAATTCAGTGATTACCCTAGTAGTTAGTTAAAGTTACAATTTGTCCATAAATTGGAGGGTGTGGGTATATATATATATATATATATATATATATATATATATATATATATATATATATATATATATATATATATATATATATATATATATATATATATATATATATATATATATATATATATATATATATATATATATATATATATATATATATATATATATATATAAATAATGGTTTAATGAATGAATAATGAATGAATGATTGTCAATGGTTTGTAGAATTGTAGACAAACATTACCCTTAAGACATTAAGCAAATGAATGTTGATGATGTGCCTGCTCAGAAGGAATATCACTTGCTTTGTTGAGTCATAACTTGGCACAGAGAAAACAAGAGTCAACATCATGTGACATGTGCTGTATGCACTAGCACATGTTCTGCAGGTTTACAAAGCATTGACTTAGCCAAACGATATCTGTCAACAATCGCCCAACTTCGACAAAAGGAAGAAGTCTGTTACCAGAACTGTTTCCACCAACACCATCAATACCTAACAAGATGTTATCACACGAGAGAGAGGGAGATAGAGACGTGTAATACAATGTCGTAAAATTCTGGGAACTCAAAATTAAAACTACATGCATGCACACAGACAGAGCTTTATATGCCAAAAGTGTGTATGATGTATATCAGAGTGAAATGACAAAGATAGACAAAGATGCATATACAGTTATTCCACCAAGTCTATGACATGTGTACTTTCAACCAAGGAATGTCCAGCACAGAGGCCAGTGTTGTTACTGTGGATCCCCCAGTGGCTGTTCTCATTTAATTACTTGTGACTTTCATTAGCTACACAAAGCAGCCGGCACAATGCTCTTCCTATGCAAGCTCTTCCACTTAAACCTCAGACAATGCTATTACTGCAACAACTGTCTTACCATCTGTTTAAATTCTGGGAACTGTTGAGGGTAATAAAATGTATCAATAGAAGCAAATGTCTTTGAGTTGATGACAAGAGAATGGTGGCAAATGTCTTCAAGTTTGCTACGAGACGTTAGCGTACTACAGAATTTCACTCTGTGACTCTTCCAATTTAAAAAAAGAAAATGCTAATCCAGAGAATAAAACGGATGCCCTTTACCCAGTGCTCTCCAGGCTGTGTGGAAATCGAATCCTGAAATGACTGTGTAGGCTTCTGCCTCAGCACTACAACAGAGAGGTCATCTACACTTGCCTCTGTGCACGACAGCAATGCAACACACACCTGTTACAGTCCTCAAAGACGGCATGCAGCCCCCCGTTCACACAAACCACCACCCTTACATCACAGTAAAACCAAACCTTTACATTAAAACTGCTGCTGAATTGACAAGGCTATAGGCTGCAAGTCTTGCAAACAACTGGATTTCCGAGCCACCGCAAATACATCAGAGGCATACATTTATTAGTTATGAAAACTGAGACCAATGCCACTACCCCCAAATGTACAAACCCACCAGTCAATGTTAACAACTTGACTTAATGAAAGCACCAACAACAAAAACTCAATGACAGGCTACAGTACACTACACGTCTATAAAACAATAAGAAACCTCTATAATTGCTTCCAAATGATGTGAGACAACTAAACTACAGTAAAACTTCATCTAGCTACGGGCAGAGCTTAGATCTTTTATTCACCTTTTATTTGGTCAAATAAAGTGATATCAGAATGCCCTACACCTTTGAAAACAAATTAGCCTTCTCCAATTTAGTTTGGCTATTTTCATCAAACAGGGTAATTATGGGGAGAAAGAGTAGTCTTCCAAAACAATCTCTTACGATTTGCTCTCAGTGAGTCATCAGCCCACAATCTCATTATCTGCAACCAGAAAAGGAGCACTATGATATTTTCGGTTGCTTGCTGCCACATTTATATTTCCTAATCAGTGTTGAACAGTGTGGTGGCCAACAACACACCAAACAGATGCTTGGTTTTGCATCACCAATGCCAAAATAGACGAGCGCGGCCAATAGATCCGAGACATCAAACTCTGAACACAGAATGTAGTTTGTCCTCTTCACTCGGTATCCATTAAACATTTAGCAGTTGTACTTTGCTACAAAATGGCAACCGGTGGATGGCAAAATAAATTCCCCTGAATCTAAAATGAGGACTGCACATCTAGTGTCTCACAATAAGCTTCTGTAGTTACTTTAATGTTGGACAAGTTTACTACAGGGACTAGTACAAAATTGTCCACAAGAAGTTATAGCCTATCTGTGGCAACAGAATTCAAATAAAATCTCTAATTTGTGGAAAGGGCATTTTCATTTCCAGGGAACTAAATAATTCAAGAACAAAATAAAATGAATTAACATAATTGCTACCTGCAGCCTGTTAACTGTAGCAGATATATAGTAGTTTCAAACACTTTATAATTTCTGATCTATGCTATTTATATGAATGACCATTAACATGTTGAAAAGCTCATTCTTGAATGTAGCATCATATAAGGTGGTTATTGCCTGTTATTTTAGTATATGCATCTTAAATATGGTCTTACGGTTACATTAAAGTAATGCAATCTAATGTTCTGAGCTCTAAAGACAAGTTCAAGCTGAGTAAACAACTACATACAGGTTGATTAGTAATTATATCAAAATAATTCAGGAGGAATTCTCACATTTCTCACAATATAATTACGTTAAGTTACAATTAAATATTAGAAAATTATCATATACTGCGTTTAGTTTGTTTCCTTTCAATTGTGTACATTGGTGCCGCAGGTTATTCCTTTGAGACATACATTTGCCTGTGATCATATGGCCTAGCTTCAGGAAACCATTTTCCACCATCATTTCCCATGAAAGATACTGATATTCCCCCTCTTCGCTGAAGGACTTAATCTAAAGATGATATGAAACTACAGTTTCAATGCAGACACAAAGGGCTGCATGCTAGGGAATGAAAGAGTGAGACAGACCAAGAGTGACACATCGACTGAATAAAGAGACAGTGAGGCAGACAGGGAAACAGTTAAGTTTTAGGCTTTACAAGGCATTATGGTGTGTGTGAGGACAGACCTGAATCTATGCCCAATTATTTACATTTTTTGTTATAGATTAGTGACATTATATTGAAACACTAATGAATGGTTAAATAGTCCGATCTCATTCCCCTTTAATCTATGCTTGCGAACGCAGACATTTGTGAGGCACTGTCAAGACTATTCCAGAGACACAAGCAACGGCATGGCCATTGTACAGCTACCGTCACAGGCCAAAAAAACACATTGGATAATTTATAATTTGATTACTGCATATTATCTTACTGACCCCACACATATACATATACACATATACATATACATACATATATATATATATATATATAAAGTTGATTGTTTTTCACTTTGCTACTCAATAAAATCTAAAAGCATGGCTATGTTGTGTGCATTGTGTTATACTAACAACAGGCAGTGTCATCTGTGTGTCCTTATCGAGTCTTGATTTAGGCCATGGTAGATTAGATAGTCTACGCCACTATGGGATCTTTAGGATTCACATCTGGCTGGAAACAATTCCACACACCTGCCACTGGTGAATCGATAATTCATAGTTAAACAATTTTTATAACATTCATTCATTGTTAAATATAACTGAAATATCTAACAACTCAACTTCAACTCAACTCAACCTGAACTGTTTTGCCCATCACGGTGATTGTGTAAATGGGGTCTTGGTTAGAGTACTGCAATAGTTAACGTTTTGCATACAAAATAATCAAAATAATGTTAGTCTTTGAATAACTGAGGCGTCAGCAGACCGAGGGTGAGTGAATGTCATATTGAGAGAAAACACAACGCTACATTTCTAGCATCATCGGGAGAGAGATTTGAATCTATGCATACCCAGCAATAGAAGTTTCAGCTCCCTCCTTGCGTCTCTCTTGTCTCGTCGGAGCTGCTTGTCGATCTCCGCGTTAATTCGCTTTGACTCCTTCGCCTCTTCACTCAGGCAACAAGCCATCGTGGATTCTAAAGTCATCACCGCATCAATATTGAAAATCCCGTTTTACATGGAGTCGCCGAGCTGTAGCCAATTTACAAACTAAACTATAGATTGGACAGCCAGGGCAATGGCAGCTAACGTTTGTAAGTTAATACTGGTCAATATATTTTCCTAAGAAAACCTGCAGCAAACGTCCTTGCTTCAATATAGCAAAGTGTGGCCTTCTTACTTGTGGGCAGTGCAGCTGTCAAATATTGACAGTTTCTTCTAAGTTTCAAGTCACTGTACGTCAGGCTAAAGTAGAGTCAGAAATGTGATCTCTGCACGTCCGCAAACACTGAGCTATCAATCAACACATTAGTGGACTGATGATTCAGATGTATATATGTATACCATACCTGCCAATACAGGTTAAATTAGTAAGTATCCCAGAGCTAACGTTATAACCCGCACTAAACAAAGTCGCAAGTAACGTTAATCCAATGCTAGTCGTGTTTTGCTTATGGAAATAACTCCAAACGCTTCCACTAATTGTCAGTTTAACATCACAAGTGGATGTTATCAAAGCATCTCAAAATAACCACATGGATAGCCACGATCTGACAACCTAGGAACCGGAGACACCGGGACACGTTTAGCTCTTCCAGGACTTCCACATTACTACAAGTCTGCTGTTTGTTGTCCAGAAGAAACGCCTAGCCGCCCCAAAGCAAAGAGCATTCGCCTGTCACACTGCCCATCTGCTATAGCTAAATATAAACACACAATTGTAACTCACTGCCACTACAACCACTCGACGAATATATATATAATATATATATATATATATAGGTATGTGTATATATATATATATATATATATATATATATATATATATATATATATATATATATATATAGCTTACAACTAGCAATGAATCTCTACATTTGAGTTCAGCTTGCTTGTCCTGGTTATATCTACTTGGCAAGGAGAAGACTAGTAAACGACCAGGGTTAGCTCACTTGGTTAGCTCGCAGCTAACGTAGCGTTGGATCAGCTAGTCATAGTTGATGCTGTAACGGCTAAAAAAACATGCTCTGGGCTATCCAAAACGTTCTCCCGCCTCGGTGAAATGTGCGAAACAGCCGAAATCAGCCCGACTTGTCCTCTAAATTCCGTGCATTGTATCGTTCCTGTTATCTTTTTCTTGGTGATGATCGCACGTCAACCACTCTCCAGCACCCCGGTAAATGAAACACTGGGCTGAGAGAGGATCCTGAGGTGTAGCGTTATCCTGGTCTATATCAACGCAACTTCCGGTCTCTTCCTTCCAAAGAGCTGTGTACTCCAGGTAAAGAACCCCGAAACGTGAAGAAAATAACATGGCAAGAAGTCGAACAACAACGACAAGGATAATAAATATGGAGTTTAGACGTACATTATGTTGAAGCAATATCCAAAACCTGTAACGGACACAGATACCTCGCTATCGAAAGTCCCTCCCTCTCTTGCTGCAAGACCCATGTAACGGTCCCTCCCTCTCTTCAGCCAATAACGCTCATTTGGAGCATCCCGTTCCAGGCTCTGTCGTGAGACGAGAACGACTGGAAACGAGCTAAAGGAGACTTCTAACTTGCTGTTGCTGACTGACGATGCTTTACATAGAAGTGAAGTGAGTGATCGAAAGAAGGCATATTAAAACACAGCTCGGGGGCCTTGGGCAGGCTCATGTAGTCTTGTTTTTGTAAAGTTTGCTTGAGAGGAAACAATGAAATAATCCAAAGCTGGAGGCGTATCAAGAAACAGGCATTTAGGCTACTGGGTGGACAACGCCCATTTCTGTCCAACACCACCAGTGACGACCCCAACCTACATAATAATACAACCTTTCATCGTTGATTCAGTGTGAATGTTAATGTCAAATACAACCGTATTTTGAATAATCTGTTTAGCATTCCTATACTTCTCTACCAATCACGTATAGCAAACTCAGAATAAAGAATGATCAACATGATTGTGAGCATGTGCAAAAACACGTTAGTAGACCTATGTAGGGTGTGCATATTGCTAGTGACGTCATGTTTATATATATATATATATATATATATATATTGTAACAGCAGTGTTGAGTTTTACTAAAACTCTTGACATTCTTCTAGTATCGTTATTTTTATTAAGCCATCCTTTTAGCCTCCTGAGCCTGCAAAATAGCAGAACAATTTGTAATTTAGCCTAGTGACATCTTGTGGACGTGTTGTGTTATTGCATGACTGCCAGCATAACAAAAACTGGTGGTATAGGACCAATGAAGTTTATCCATATAAATCCCGCGAATAGTTTGAAAGGGACACATAAAGGTATGCTTGTCGAGTCAAAACGTATATTTCCTTATTTTAGTTTGTACTCACAAATAGCCAATAAGAGCAATTGCATACTCAATGTCTACATCCAGACATGTAATTGTGAACGGTGCTTTTGAATTTACTTTGTTGTTAATGTGGTCACAGTTTGGTTGGTTTAACGTGGCCAGCTGGACAAAGATGGCTTTTTTTCTGATCCAAAAGTCACTGTAGCCTTGGTTGTGTGGTGCCTTTGTCGTAGTAACCCTTGCATTAACGAAGTGTTGATTCATTGTTGGATGGTGTGCAAACATCATACCAAATGCTGCTCCAACATGACTCAATTGACGGTCGTCAGATTAATCATTAATCGTTCACTGTAAGCGAGTGTCAAGGGACAAAGTCTTCTCACTGCACTCTCCCTGCCGGTGCGACACCATTACACCGGTCTCTCTCTCTCTCAACAACACTGGCCTCTTATGGCAAAGGCTGTATTTCAGTTGAAAGGGTACCTCATTACTTGACGGAGGGGAACACCTGTTTTTTGTTATATTCTTGTCAAGGCCCACCCATTACCGAAATACTCTGTTTATATATATTTATATATATCTTTCTAATTTCCCATTGTCTCTTATGCCTCACCCCCCCCCCCCCCCCCCCCCCCCCCCCCCCCCCACGGTCCCCTGTCTCGCCCATTAAACAAACTAACTAACTGACACACACACACACACACACACACACACACACACACACACACACACACACATCTCTCCCTCCCTCCCTTTGCTTACTCTGGCCCCTGCTCTGTTCCCCCTCAACTCTTCTGTTGCCATGGAAATTGGGAGCTCAGGTGATCCTAACATCGGAGACCTGCTAGTGAGTCCATGAAAGCCTTGACAAACCGGTTCGGCTGGCAGAGACAAAAGATTGACATCCGAAGAACTCGAGAGGGGTAGGAGTGACAAATACCTGTTGTGCCCTAGGTATAGCCTTTATCTCGGCGAACACGTTCACGATCCCTCCACACAATTAAAAAAGAAAGTTAAAGGAACGCAACTATTATTTCCAAAGCACACAAACAGAAGAGCGGACCCGTCGACTGACTTCATCGTGCGTATATTACAATCACCCGTACGTGATTTATAGCCGTCGAGACTTGCCCGCCTATAAACTCGGTAGACTCCGCGGACATGAGCAGCAGACCGTGGATTCACGGTAGCGGGCGAGAGGAGGGATAAGCAGCAGTCGAAACTTTATCCTTGGCGCAGAGATCAGCCCAGTGACCCGAGGCGCATTCCACTGGCAGAGCGGCGAGTGTTCACGAAACGACTTGCTCCAGACGTGGTAAGCCGAGCATTACCCGAGGAGCAGGTTGTTTACCTTGGAAGGGGGGGGGGGGGGGGGGGGGGGGGGGGGGGGGGGGGGGGGGGGGGGGGGGGGGGGGGGGGGGGGGGGGGGGGGGGGGGGGGGGGGGGGGGGGGGGGGTAAAAAAAAACGCACTTCCAACGGGGGGGGGGGGGGGGGTGGGGGGGTGGGGGTTTAAACGCACTTCAACGCTTGAAATCCGACAGAAGGTGGAGTTGACGCACGCTGTGATTTTGACTCGTTTTGGAAATGGACTGCGAAACGCAAACGCAAAAGTTGGCGTCCGATTTTCCCCGAGGATTGTGACAGACAAAAAGGTACCGTAGGCGTATTCATGTGTACACAAGTTGAATATAAGCTCTGACTTGTAAGATCGAAACCAATGGTTTGGAGAACAGCGTGCGCTGTGATTCATAATTGGCGGAACTCAATGGATTTGTTGTTATTAATACATAATGATAAATAGCTAAGTAAAATAGTGCTCTTTGTCAACCACATTAACCACATGTTCAATCATTTAAGACTCATTCTTATGTTTGATCGTTAACGAACCAACGTATTTCAGTGGTGTTCGCCATGGACGGTTGTTCCCGGTGGTGGCATCGGACCTGTGTGTGTTGCCTGTCAGAGGAGGACAAGAAGAGAATCGTGTTGGACAAAGAAATCCAGAAGATTCTCCGAGAACAGAAAAAGAGAGAACGAAGGGAAATCAAAGTCCTCCTTCTAGGTATAGGAGGCGTTGGCCTTCATCCATAGTTAAAAGTATTCCTTCACACCTATAAACCTAGGCAAATGCTTAAAGAACATTGACCAGAACCCCCCCCCCCCCCCCCCCGCCCCCCCCCCCCCCCCCCCCCCATACACCATTTAACACAGAAAACAATATATTCTAACAACAATCTAACTACTAAAACCTACGATGCGAATAGCCAATGGCCCAATTTTAAACATGACAAACGTGTCAACGTGTGAGAATTTAAAGAATGAACCAGTTGTTATAAGCTCGCACTTGTGGTTTGATGCTGTTGTCGTGTGCCAAATTGCGCCTAGACATGGCTATTTATTTTCGAAAAAATGAGTGTAAGTAGCCTCTTGAGATCATTCCGATCCCGCGAGTTCACATAGTTTTTCCATCAGCAGATCGAGCGAAGCAATGGTATTCATTGCGAAACGCAAATGTCAAAGGGAGTGGGAACCTGTTATTAACTTTGACTGAATACATTCCCCATGACTCAATTAAAATGTTATCTCATGAGTGGTTCAACCACACCTGTCAATTTGTTGCACTTCACGTGGACTTCTTCGTCACATTTTATAATCTTCTTAATCCTTATACTCGTTAATAATATATTATTGTTGTTTTTTCCTTAATATATTTTTTTTCACTGTAGCACAATCCTGAATCAATGATATCCAAACAAAGTGGTGAAGCTCAGGGGTGTGGGCAGGAGCTCTCTCTCTTTCTCTTGCATTATCACTCACCCTCATCTGCTCTCTCTCTCATGCACACACACACACACACACACACACACACACACACACACACACACACACACACACACACACACACACACACACAGAAACCAACTCATCCATCCATACGTGTGTCTCCTCATGCAAGTCTCTTAATTAATAATTCAAAATAACGATGAATGGCTGATTTTTGCGCTTTTTCACACCTGAACCTGCCAACACACTAAATTCACCACCCTCCCTCCCCACATTATTCCCTTATGAAATGTATTCAAATGCTTAACAATACCATTCGAAAACACAGAATGGATGATCTGACTATAGGAATATATATATATATATCATACGATTCTCTTCCCGTCTGTGGTTTCAGGCACGGGGGAGAGTGGCAAGACCACGTTCATCCGCCAGATGAGGATCATCCACGGCAAGGGCTTCACGGAGGACGAGAGGAAGGCCTTCGCTCAATGCATCTTCCAGAACATCTTCACCGCCATTCAGGCCTTGACCAGCGCCATGGAGACCCTGAAGATCCCTTACTCCAACTCAGAGAACGAGGTCAGACACACGCAAGCACGTACACACATGCATGCACATACACACACAAGCATGCACACACACATGCATGCAAACACGCACACACACAGGCATGCAAACATACACACACATGCATGCATACACACACAAGCATGCACACACACAAGCATGCACACACACATGCATGCAAACACACACACACACAGGCATGCACACATACACACACATGCATGCATACACACACATACATACATACACACACAAGGTAGTTTGCATTTGCATTGCCATTGTAGCCACGAAGTATGATACTGAGGCCATGCCAATCTACTGACTTCTTTGATGTGTCAATTTCTTTAACCGTCTTGCAGCCTTGCAGACGTGTCCATTTTCCCCATAGTGTATTGCAAGTTAACATTGTCTCTCCAGCCATGGCTGACTTCACCCCTGGCCAATCCTAAACTCTCCACAATGATTACTCCCTCTCACCTTTGTATCCTTTGTTGTTACTGCCCACGATGTGAAAGTTGCCCTATAAGAATCCATTGTACATCCATTGTCTCATTGAATATAAGCTTGGTAAATCGCTGCCTGTATCTTCCCATGATCATGCTCTAAAATGAAATCAAATACTTTGCTGTTAAGAAGGGTCCTAAAATAAGTTATTCTTCATCACACACACAAGGATGCACACACATAATTGCATGCATACACACAAATACATACACACACACACACACACACACACAAGCATGCACACACATACATACACATACACACACACAAACACAAACACACACACACATATACACATAAATACAAACACACACACACACACAAATGCACACACACAAATGCACACACACACACACGCACACACACGTACATGCACGTACACTTACCCACATTTGGGGCCATATAAACATGCACACTCAGCCAGAAATGTAAAAAATGCATACAAAGCTAAATCAGTGTTGTAGGTCTACATAACCCTCCAGACACACACTGTTTACACACACAGCAGCTCTGTTTCACTAAGGATGTTGACTGTATCAATATAATCAGTGGTTGAGATAAAAAATAAAACCTCTCCCATTCCTCTAATATCTATAACGTCATATTACTGAATATCTATAATAACAAATTTCACAAAACTACAATGTCACCTGTCGCCACCCCTGACTTCGGCGTATATGCAATAGGGCTTTAAACTCATATTCACAAAGAAGCTCGTATATAACTTACATATAGAACATGTATAGTGCATAAAGACATAAAAAAACCACCGTCCCTCAACATGAATATAAAAACCAAACCATAAATAAAAACTCTGAAAATCCATTTTTACTCTCAACAAAATTAAAACACCAACGAAAACTATATAAAAAAAATAATACACCAAAACTACCAAATATGTTTTTGTATCCTCATCACATACAAAAAACCACCCACACAAACAACCAAACAAAAAACACCAAAAAAAAACTCTTTATTAACATACAATTTTACGAACCCCAGTAGCTAACGCATAAAACAACAACAAAACCTAAAATTACATACAAAAAACAACAACCTAACTCTAAACATATATATAAAAACAATAAAACCCAATAAACCTAAAATTTCATAAATAAAAATAAAATCCGCCAGACCTACGAAAACACAATAAACTTAACACATACAAAAAATAACAAAAACAAAAAAATAGAAGACCACACAAAATTAAAAAAAAACACAAAATTACATAACAAAAACATCAATACAGAAAACTAAATACACAAGACACCACCACAAAACAATAACTACCCACCCCACACCACAACCTCACACAATGACTACGCACTAAAACCTAAAACAGCCATTTAGAATTTTCAACACCCCTAAACCCCGGTATACCCGCCCCCCCTATAACTCGAAACCCACCCCCCCACCCGCACAAACCCCCACAATTAACATCCCCTACCCAACCGCAACACTCCCAACAAGGGAAACAACCCAAAATAATTATCGAAACAAAACAAACAACACAAACATAAAAATAAAATCAAACAAGAATAAAATAAAGATTAACATATTTTACCCTAAAAAAAAACAAGAATCACACAACCATAGATGAACAATAATAAAAAAACACTCAGCTAAATCCAACCCCAACAACAACAAATCAGATAACAAACTAAAACACAAAAAACGAACAAAGAAAAACCACAAAACAACACCCAATACATACCACTTAAAATCAACAAAACATATAAAAACTAACAAAAACAATAGAACCACAACTACCACCCAACCCACCCCCCCAAACCAAATATACCCCCCACCCCAGATACACGCCCCACCCCAAATACACATAATCCTACCCACCCCCCCATCAACCCACCACCCCCCCACCCAACACACAACACCAACCCTATCCCCCACCCACCCCCCCCACCTACACCACCAAAATCCCACCAACCCAACATATAACACATTAACCACAACCATAAACCAGAAAACCAAAAAAACACCCAACACAAAAAACCCAACAAACAAATACAACACAAAAAAAAACACTAATACAACAAATAAAAATGGAACAAAAAAAAAAAAGAACAAGACAACTCAAATAAAATCAACAACCAAAACAAAAGAATTGACCATACAAAACAACACAACACCAACCGAACCACCCATTAGAACAAA
>JACYXH010000090.1:1295000-1438009 GCA_026745465.1 Lota lota | reverse complement strand
GCAGAAGCTACAGCAAGCTACAGCAAATTAGCAGAGGGATTATGCTTTGCTACCGCTCGCTTCCAGAGCTCTGCGGGTTCACCTACATCTTGAGTCATGTGTTCCTGCTCCATGTTGTAATGGCTAGCAGACGTTGGCGGGGGATTGTTAAAGGAAAAAGGAAGGGGGAAAAAAACCGACTTCCTTTTGATAGGCGATGCCAGCAGACTCGGTTTTGTGGGCGCTTCGTTTGAGTGAGACCGGGGGGAGGGAGGGGGAGAGAGAGAGAGAGAGAGAGAGAGAGACAGAAGGGGGAGAGAGCAAGAGAGAGACAGGGGGGAGAGAGAGAGACAGAGACAGAGATGGCGAGAGACAGAGGGGGGAGAGAGATAGCGAGAGACAGGGGGGAGAGAGACAGCGCGAGAGAGAGAGAGAGACCTGGGTTCCGATCACCATTTGAGGAGGTTCTTCTGACTTCTTACCGTGACCACCAAACCCTCATGTTGTGGGTTGGCGGGGGTGCAGACATTTCCTTCGACCATACCAGTTAACACCGCCCCAACCCCCCCCCCCCCCCCCCCCCCCCCCCCCCCCCCCCCCCCCCCCCCCCACCCCCCCCCCCCCCCCCCCCCCCCCCCCCCCCCCCCCCCCCCCCCCCCCCCCCCCCCCCCCCCCCCACACACACTCACCAGTGGCTCTAACCCTCACAGCGGGGCCACCACATCTCTCTCATTCCCGCTAGAAGAAGCCGTGGAGTCTCCTCAAGGGCCCCTGGGGGGCGTCTCGTTCGGAGCCAGAGTGAGGCTTTATTAAGGTAATCTGTCTTTATACACAAGGAGGGCAGATCTCTTCAGCGCTCCGTCACTCTCGTCGCCAATTAACCTGCAGGAAACACCGCTCCTTTAAGCACTCTCACGGCGCTGGCGCACATCACCACCGCCGCTCTTGGAAGTAATCAGAGGCCCTTCGCATGGTTTCTTTCACTCTTTTCCCTTTTTTTGGGGGGGGGGGGGGGGGGTGGTTCACTGTGGAGCTTTCTGCAGGTGTACTATCTGGGGATACAGTATACCAGGACCCCCTTTCATTCTTCTTCCTTGTGTGTGTGTGCATGTGTGTGTGTGCGTGCGTGCTTATGCGTGTGTGCGTGTGTGCTTATGCGTGTGCGTGCGTGCGTGTGCATGCGTGCTGTAGGGAGCCAAGGCGTGCTTCCTGCGTGACATCCCCTTCTCCGCCATCTACTTCCCCGTGTACGCCCACACCAAAGCCAAGCTGGCCGACAAGGACGGACAGCTGGGCGCTCTGCAGTTGCTCACGGCTGGAGCCATCGCGGGTAACCGATACACCTGGCACACACACACACACACACACACACACACACACACACACAAAGCGCAACGGCATGTGCCTTGTGGCGTGCGTAGGTGCGCATAGGTGCATGCACACTACAGCACACACACACACGCACTTTGTGTGTGCGTAGGTGCGTGTGTTTGTGTGTTAGATGGAGGGTAATGGCGGGGGGGGGGGGTGGGGGGGGGGGGTGGCGGGCGGGGGTGGCGGGCGGGGCTGGTTGTTCTGGGAGGGATAAAATGCGATGCGTTCTTTTCCCGCCCTCGGTGTATCAGCCGCACACACACACACACACACGTACGTGTCACCCATCGTGACCGCTACTTAGCCTGCAGCCTATTTCCAGCCCGCCGCGCTATATTAGCATAGCATGAGAGTTTGTCAGAACGCGACGGCGTTCGTGCATCGTGAGAGAGTGACTCATTACCTCCTATTCCCCTCCCCCACCCCCAGGTATACCGGCCGCGTCGCTGGTCACCCCCGCTGATGTCATCAAGACGCGCCTGCAGGTGGCGGCCCGCGCCGGCCAGACCACGTACAACGGCGTGACGGATTGCTTCCGGAAGATCGTCCAGGAGGAGGGGTTCAAGGCGCTGTGGAAGGGCGCGGGGGGTGAGACGCACGCGGGGACACACACACACCCACGCACACACACACTGCTGTGTGCGCGCATAAACAGTACACAGTGCTGAAACCAACACACACACATTCCCACATGCATACCCTGAAACACACAAACACGCATAAGCTGAAACAAACACACACACACACACACACGCTGAACCAAACACACACCCTGAAACACACACACATACACACGCACACGTTGAAACAAACACACACGCATACACGGTAGAATAAGAGGTTTCATGAGTAGGAAATAGAACCTGCTTGGGTTCTAAGTGAAATAAAATCGGGTTCTTAATTCTAATCAAACTAGAACGATGTAAAATGTAAATCCTTGTCTTCAACAGCGCGTGTCTGCAGATCCTCGCCACAGTTCGGCGTGACCCTACTGACCTACGAGCTCCTACAGAGATGGCTGTACATCGACTTCGGAGGACAGTACGTAGGGACCGCTCGCACCATAGCCTGGCATTGTGAACCCCCCCCCCCCCCCAAAACAACAACAATAACACGCTCATTGTCCAACATGAATAACCCAGAACTCCTACCCCGTCTCCCCCTTCTCCTCCCCCCCCTTCAGTCGTCCCGCTGGCTCTGAACCGACCCCCAGACCAGAGGACCGCCCTGCTGTGAATCCGGACCACCTGGGGGGCTATGGCCTGGCGGCGTCCACCTTCGCCGGCGTGGAGAGAAAGTTTGGTCTGCAGCTCCCCAAGTTCAAGTCTTCTGACGCGGTGGCGGTCGGTCTGGCTGCGCCGAAGGAGACCCAGGCCTTGTGAACCTGTTGCCGATCAGCTCCTCCTCATCCCCCTCACTAATGCTGCCGAGGATCCAACGCCTTTACTACGCTTATTTACATGCATTTCAGAACAGCCGTCCACCTCTTGAACCCTGCTAAACGATGGATTGCTCAGCAGTTGCACAATTCCGTTGTACATACAGTATTAAGACGGGTCTGGGGTAGGGAAGCAGTGCGTGTGTGTGTGTGTGTGTGTGTAAAGGTTTGTTGTGCGTGTGTGCTGCAAGTGTGTTATGATTTCGGCGACTTGAGAGGAGAGGATGTACAGATGTTTTCAAAGTATTTTGGAATCACGACCAGGCTCCCTTGGGAGATATTTTAAACATTTATTGTATTCTGTTGAAATAAATCATTGAAATTGCTCCATTTCCGCTGCGTTTCAAAAGCACATGTGGAGAGATTTGACACAAGGTGGTTTTCTTGGCTATTCTAAAAAAGGACTCAAGTGAGACTTTAATTCAGGTACCATCTCAAAATTAGCTACCGAACCATTCAGCAATGTCCTTTTCTTTTGTATTTAAGTACAATGGTCTGAAGCGACAAACTGGGCGTCAACACTAGATTTTACGAGCAGAAAAAAGACATTCGGATCAACGGAAACTTATTTGAATTTCAAGCATATATTTTAGATCATCTGAGAGAGTTAAAGCAATCTAGAAAAATATGAACACCAGAGACAGTTGAGATGTTTACATTCTTGGTAGCCAACTACAGATATGCTAGAAAAACTAATCAATGCTAGGTTTGTTCCATGACCAGAATATACAGACCAGAGCAGAGGATACAGAGCAGTAGATGAGCCTGAGAGAGAACTGCTGACCCAGACTGACTTTTCATGGATGGGACCTCACTTTTGATTGTAAAGTTGACCTTTAAGGCATGGGGTTTACGAAACGAGAAGTGTGTTGGCTTCGTGCGGCCGACAGCCTGGTTGCTCATTGGATTCCAACGGAAGACTGAAGCTGAATCACCAGCCAATCAAGAAGGCAAAAATATTTCTACAAAGAAAAAAACATTTCCTATCTGTTTTGTATTCCCCCCCCCCCCCAAAAAAAAAAATCGCTGCAGCTATAAGATATCTCTTTCCCTGGTAGTGTGCTGTGTCTGCAGGCCTTTCTTTTTCCCGTTATTCAGGGCGGGGCTGGTGGTCGGGCAGCGAGGCCCCCCGTGGTCCCGGTGTGTGTGTGTGTGTGTGTGTGTGTGTGTGTGTGTGTGTGTGTGTGTGTGTGTGTGTGTGTGTGTGTGTGTGTGTGTGTGTGTGTGTGTGTGTGTGTGTGTGTGTGTGTGTGTGTGTGTGTGTGTGTGTGTGTGTGTGTGTGTGTGTGTGTGTGTGTGCGCGCGCGCGTCGGAGGCGTTTCCATGGCAACAGCATCACGCCGCCAGCCGCTGGGCCGCCAGCTCCTCAGCGTCGTCCCGGTTCTCGTTGATCTCCGCCAGCGTGCGGACGAAGCGGGTCCACTCGTCGCTCCTGGGGACCGCCAGTTGCTGTGGGGGGGGGGGGGGGGGGGGGGGGGGGGGGGGGGGGGGGCGAAACAAGAGGCATGACTCCCAGTCCTCATAGTCCCAGCAGGGATTATGAGTCAGATCAGGTTTCCCGTCGTTAAAACACCAAACCGCCAAACGTACAGACCTTAAAACCGCAACGAACAAACAAGTCTGATTTCCTCTCAACGCAACCCCGTGCACATGAGCCAAGACCCCCCCCCCCCCCCGACTTAAACTCCTCGGGCGCAAGCCGTCCAAAGCCGAGTAGTTATCGCCTACATCGTCCCACGTGACGAAACATTGGCTGGCAACCAACGCTGAATGGAGAACATAAGATACACGCGCTCACCTCTCCCACTTCGTAGACCAGGACCTGTCCGTCCGAGTCTCCCACGGCGATCTCCCTGCCGGTGTGGGCCCACCGCACCCTGTTCAGCGCCGGGCTGCCCTCCACCGTGCAGCTGGCAGTCGGAACCTGAAACAAGGGGGTCCGCGGGTCAGGACCACCGGACCGGTACAGAACCGCTCACGCCTCCCTGTGGGTGGCGCTGGAGGTGTCCCTTAGGTGCAGCGACTAGATTACAGGAAAGGTAACCATCTATTCCCTTCCCTTCTAATCCAAACGATCATCTAGAGCAGGGGTCAGCAACCTGCATGTGGCTCTTCCACCCCTCTGCAGTGGCTCCCTGTAGCTTTCAATGTCTTTTTAATAACTAAGGGCTATTTATATATTTTTTCTTTCAAAGGGAACACCTCTTATTTTGGAGATCATGGTGATCCTGTGACACTAAGATAACAAAAAAAGTGTTTTTTAAACTTTTTTAAACTTATACTTTTAAAACCAAAAAACCAAAATACCACAATAAACATCACATCCTACAACTACAATAGTAGTTATATATAATATAACTATATATACACACTACTTTATACGCTGTGTTATTTTTTTTTCAAACAATTGTTTTTGGTGGGAGAGGGACCAAAAATGGCTCTTTTGATAGTGAAGGTTGCAGACCCCTGATCTAGAAGATGGATTCCTTCCATCACGCGGGTGCTGGGGGGACCGAAAGGTACCGGGGTCGATCCCTGGTACCCACAGCCCCCCCATCCAGACGTAGATGCCCGTCATCAGGCTCCTACGGCTGGGACACAGCATTGCCAGTGCAGTGGTGCACAGCGATCGGCAGTACCTCCGTGTCGCTGTTGAGGTTCCACAGGTCCAGGTGGCCGACTCCGTCCACGCACGCAAACAGCGCCGGGTGGGTGGGCGACCACATCACATCGTACACGTAATCCGAGTTGTCTTCGAACGAGTACAGCGGCTTGTTACTCTGCAAATTTAGGGGGGGGGTGGGGGTGGGGGCGACATAAAAAGAGGTGCTCGGTGTTCATCTATTTCTGAGAAAACCCCAAAAGACGAGCTGTGTCACGGGAGGCCGCGGCGGTACCTTGGTGCTCCACAGCTTGACGGTCCAGTCGAAGGAGGAGGTGACGAAGAGGTGGGAGAAGTCCAGGGGCCCCGCGGCCGTGTGGCAGTGGATCCCCGTGATGGGGCCCTGATGGCCCTCCAGCATCTCACTGATGCCCGCCTTGCTGCTCGCCACAAAAGGGGGGGAGAGGACACACCGGTGACTTCTCTTAATGTATACCCGCTCACTCGTGTGTACTTTTTGCGCACGATAATACTGCGATGCTCGTCCGTGCTGGAGTTTGGGACTGAGCTGGAGCGCCCTCGGCCTGGGAAGAGGTGAGACGACGATGCGGTGAAGTGTGCGCGAGGGACAGCAACCGCCGCCGCAATCTACTACGGACCATTCCCACAGGATTCCAACATCGTATGATGTCACTGGGCCATATGTCGCTTAGTCAACGCATTAGCGGGGGTGTGGGGTGGGGGGTGGGGGAGGAGAGGAAAGAGGAGAGAGAGAGAGAGAGAGAGAGCGGTCTGTTAATGTATTCACAGTAATAGTTTTTAACTGGTATGGCGAGAGAGCCAGCAGGGTGTTGGGAGTCAGCCGCTCTGTTTGGGAGCCACGAGCGCTCTGATAATTACGCCGAGAGGTAAATACTCAGCATGAGTGATGCTTATGCATTATTAACTGGGATGAGAGTATCATAGCGCTGGAAATGAGGTGGAAATGAGGTGGAAAGCCCCCCCCAATTACAGACGAGATTCTGCTGGGTGGGGAAAAAAATAAAAGCCTGGTGACTAACCCTTGTCTACGGCCTCCAGGAATACTACTACTACAGGATGATAAGGGCTACCTCTCCCTCTCCCCCCCCCCCCCCCCCTCTCTCTCCCTCCCTCCCCTGTATGGGAGACCCAGCCCTGGTGCTAATTCAATGAGAGCTTTGTGGCTCAAACAGCCAACTCCTAGGTCTCTTTCGGGACAAACGACTGTAAACAAAGTCACAGAAAAAAAGAAGGAAAGATCCTGGAAAGAGTAAGGGGTGAAAAATGGACAGGAGGAGGGAAAAGCGGCTTGTATGCCCTGCCGGTGTGCGGTTTGCTTACGTTGCCCGGCCTTTCCAAACACAACCCACAGGTCCAGAGGCAACACAGGAAGGCTCACCTCCACACGCTGCACATCAAGTGTTGAGTTTGCGTTACGTCAGGAAGTTGGTGGGCTGTATTTATATAACGCACGCACATGCGCACGCACACGCGCACGCACACACACACTCTCTACTAAAGTTTCCTGGCTTGCGTCCGTGCGTCCGGGGGAGACTCCTGGGTGCGGGGGGGGGGGGGGGGGGGGGGGGTCGGGGTCAGGGGGGGGGGGGGGGGGGGGTCGGGTAAACCCACCTTCCATGACGGCATGACATGTAGCAGGAGCCATCCTCGCTGCCCACCACAAAGTTGTTGACGTCGGCGAGCGGGAAGGACATGGAGGTGACGGCCACCGCCTTGGACTGCTTGAACACCAGCTCCATGCTGTCCTGGAGAGCGGGGGCGAGACGCGCTGAGAACGGGGACGGCAGCGCCGCCGCCGCCGGGACGCACGCCGCTGCCAAAACACGACCGGCTAAGCGTCGGCCGGCCGCCGTTCACCCGAAAACGACCGCGCAGCGCCTTGGCGGCGGTTGCGCGTCCGGAATGGACGCCGCGCGGAGCCGCTTGTTACCATGGAGCGCTCTGGCGCGTGACAAGCACGGCCGTGCCGCCGTGAGGGCTGCGGTTCGGCGGCCATGTGCACCACAGGCGTTTCCTGTTCGCACTTTCACACGCCGCAATCCACATCAACATCAAAACTCTACTTTTTGAAATCGTGAAATGGTTACAGCGCTAATGGGTCGGGATTGGGACTGGGAAGACATTCTCCCACCGCTGGCAGCGCGCGGGGCGGAGGAGCTGAAGGAGACTAGGCGTTCATGTTACCTGCGGCTGCGAGAGCATGTCCAGGCTCCAGGAGCACATCTTTCCGTCCGTGGAGATGCTGATCAGGTTGTGAGCATTCTGGGTGCCCACCACGTTCACACAGTACACTGGGTGCTGTGGGGGGAGAGAGGGAGAGGGGAGAGGGAGAGAGGGAGAGGGGAGAGGGGAAGAGAGAGAGAGAGAGAGAGAGAGAGAGAGAGAGAGAGAGAGAGAGAGAGAGAGAGAGAGAGAGAGAGAGAGAGAGAGAGATAGAGAGAGAGAGAGAGGGAGATAGAGAGAGGAGGAGAGACGGGAGAGAAGGAGAAAGAGAGGGAGAGAGAATCTTTAATATGGTCAGAAAACAAACCATGGCAGCACCTGTGTTACCATACCGTGTGTGTCACCGTGTGTGTGCGTCGCCGTACCGTGTGTGCGTGATCGTGGGCGTGTGTGTCACCGTACCGTGTGTGCGGCCGCTGACAGGGGGGTGCGCTGCACGGGGGTCCTCTTGTTGCTCCTGTTGTCCCAGAGAACGATCTGTCCCGAGTAAGTCCCGCCCACCACCACATTGGGGTGGAACTTGGCGTACGCCGCAGACATCACCGCAGACTAGGACACGCCCAGGGAACAACATAATAACACGACAAGAAACACATTAATAAAACGGGGAGCAAAGACATATCGGGGGTGGTGGTGAGGGTGGTGGTGAGGGTGGTGGTGGTGAGGGTGGTGGTGGTGAGGGTGGTGGTGGTGAGGGTGGTGGTGGTGAGGGTGGTGGTGGTGAGGGTGGTGGTGAGGGTGGTGGTGGTGGGGGTGGTGGTGAGGGTGGTGGTGAGGGTGGTGGTGAGGGTGGTGGTGAGGGTGGTGGTGAGGGTGGTGGTGAGGGTGGTGGTGGTGTTGTTTTTCTTCCATGACTCATGGCTCAGCGTGGTCCACCTGAGAAGCTGGTTAACAGCATGCAGCAGGTACAGAGTGGATTTAACTGCAGCTTTCTCATGACGTGGGGCTCTGTGTCTCTAGCCCCCCCATCACCGCCCCCTCACATCAACTCAATAACATGGGTCATTTGTCATTCCCAACCACTCAGTATTTTTCCCAACCACAGCACTCCCATCTCTCCCAGAAATAATTAGGAAAATGTTGGGTGGAGTTATAGGAGTCTGTTATACAGTTAGAGGACTATGTAAAAGGACAATGTTATACAGTTATAGGACTGTTAGAGGACTCTGTTATACTGTTATAGGACTCTGTTATACTGTTATAGGACTGTTAGAGGACTGTTATACTGTTATAGGACTCTGTTATATTGTTATAGGACTCTGTTAGAGGACTCTGTTATACTGTTATAGGACTCTGTTAGAGGACTCTGTTATACTGTTATAGGACTCTGTTTAAGGATTATGTTATACTGTTATAGGACTCTGTTAGAGGACTCTGTTATAGGACTCTGTTATACTGTTATAGGACTCTGTTTAAGGACTCTGTTATACTGTTATAGGACTGTTATACTGTTATAAGACTCTGTTTAAGGACTATGTTATACAGTTATAGGACTGTTAAAGGACTCTGTTATAGTCACTCGGTTATAGGACTAGGTTATGGGACTCTGTTATAGTCACTCAGTTATGGGACTCTGTTATAGTCACTCAGTTATAGGTCTAGGTTATGGGACTCTGTTATAGTCACTCAGTTATAGGACTAGGTTATGGGACTCTGTTATAGTCACTCAGTTATAGGTCTAGGTTATGGGACTCTGTTATAGTCACTCAGTTATAGGACTAGGTTATGGGACTCTGTTATAGTCACTCAGTTATAGGACTAGGTTATGGGACTCTGTTATAGTCACTCAGTTATAGGACTAGGTTATGGGACTCTGTTATAGTCACTCAGTTATGTGACTAGGTTATGGGACTCTGTTATAGTCACTCAGTTATAGGCCTCAGTGAGGAAAATGCTTTCACACTTCTGTTTCGGGATTTTTTGTTCTTTTTCATTCTGTTCCCCACATCCACATCCGCTCTGCGAGGCGCCGACATGTGGTTCTACTCAACTTGTCCTGGTGTGTACCCCCCCCCCCCCCCCCCCCCCCCCCCACCACCCCGGGGCAGCCCATATAATAAGAGCGACCAGCGAAGGCTGCCACCCCCACCCCGCCCCTCCTCCGCTGGCTGAACACAGAGCCCTTGTCTGCAGCACATGATAGCCTGGCGCTGCTAAATTCATCTTACTGAAGCCTTTTTGAGATGGCAACAGCTAGCCCCTGCACCACCCCTGCACCACCTCCATCCCCCTCTGGGGGTCTTCCGCCAGTGTCTAAAGCCCAAAGCACATGGAGCGCGAATCTCTGTTGGTATTTGTAGCACAACCCAACTTTTGCACTTTTCTTTTGCGCGCGCTTCGCATAGAACTCTATACTATAGAAAAAGTATAAAACATTATTTTGCGTCTTTCTGGACTCGCCCGTGTGCTGTGGGCTCGACAAACACATGTTGGTCGGATGAGGCAAAGACCTCAACACAAGTGGATGCCAGGCTGGTGAACACATGGGGCTGACTCAAGGAGAAGGGAGGGCAGGGGGGCTGACTAAGGGAGAAAGGAGGGGAGATGAGTGTTATGGGGGAAGGTGTTGGGAGACACTCCACATTGGTCTCTGGAGGTCGCCCCCCAGTGGCAGGAGCGGGGCTACAGAGAGCAGAGAGGCACGTGGAACCAACCTGGGAGTGGAAGGAGTGAAGCTAACAGAGAGGAACCAACCTGGCAGTGGAAGGAGTGAAGCTAACAGAGAGGAACCAACCTGGGAGTGGAAGGAGTGAAGCTAACAGAGAGGAACCAACCTGGGAGTGGAAGGAGTGAAGCTAACAGAGAGGAACCAACCTGGCAGTGGAAGGAGTGAAGCTAACAGAGAGGAACCAACCTGGCAGTGGAAGGAGTGAAGCTAACAGAGAGGAACCAACCTGGCAGTGGAAGGAGTGAAGCTAACAGAGAGGAACCAACCTGGCAGTGGAAGGAGTGAAGCTAACAGAGAGGAACCAACCTGGCAGTGGAAGGAGTGAAGCTAACAGAGAGGAACCAACCTGGCAGTGGAAGGAGTGAAGCTAACAGAGAGGAACCAACCTGGCAGTGGAAGGAGTGAAGCTAACAGAGAGGAACCAACCAGTCAGTGGAAGTAGTGAAGCTAACAGAGAGGAACCAACCTGGCAGTGGACGGAGTGAAGCTAACAGAGAGGAACCAACCTGGCAGTGGAAGGAGTGAAGCTAACAGAGAGGAACCAACCTGGGAGTGGACGGAGTGAAGCTAACAGAGAGGAACCAACCTGGCAGTGGAAGGAGTGAAGCTAACAGAGAGGAACCAACCTGGCAGTGGAACACGTACTCGGGCGTGTTCTTCTTGTACTTCATGTTCCACACGAGGGCCACGCCGTCCGGCTCGTGGGGCGCTTCCTCGTTGTTGTTGTACGACGCCAGCAGCAGCTCCGGGTACTGGACAGACAGACAGACAGACAGACAGACAGACAGACAGACAGACAGACAGACAGACAGACAGACAGACAGACACACACACACAAATGTAATGAGGGAGCACACACACATGGATGTGCACACATGCATCCCCCCCCCCCCCCCCCCCCCCCCCCCTCCTTGTGAACGGGCTTGGGCTGCCTCGCTGCCGGACCGCTCTGCAGAATAAATAAGCACGCCATCCCCCCCTCCCCCCCCCCCCCCCCTTCTTCTTCCTCCCAGAGATGTATGATCGGTCAGGCCCTACAGAGTGATCCGCTCCCAAAACATTTGCTTAAATCCCATCTGCGTTTGCTCCATAATCATTTCACTACAAGGCACAAGGAGTACAGTTCTTTAAGAGTGCTTGAGGAGGTAAGGGACTCAGACGTCGATGGGACAACCAAGACCCCATAAAAGCCCCGGTGTGTGTGTGTGTGTGTGTGTGTGTGTGTGTGTGTGTGTGTGTGTGTGTGTGTGTGTGTGTGTGTGTGTGTGTGTGTGTGTGTGTGTGTGTGTGTGTGTGTGTGCGCGCGCGTGCGTGTTTATGAATACATAAAGCAACAGTGGCAGTAGGGAGGGCAGAGGCAAGAATGGCCCTGGAGTCAGGACACCATCTATAAAATAAATTTAAAAAAAACAGCCAGATGTAAACTACCGTTAACCTCTGCTGCTTCTCACAGCGCCGAGCGCTCTCTGGTTTACAGTTCACACCCCGGTACGGTGTGCGTGGGAACGGCTGTGGGCGACCGAACGCCGGGCCCGGAGACCCGGTGTTCCATCACTGTCAGAAAGCGGTTGTGGAGCGGCGCATTAAACGAACACAGACGCGGGAGGAAGCTAATCATTACGGCCGTTGACTAAAGTGACAGTTGATGCGTGACATAAGTCAGCGTTTCCCCAGAGACCAGGGGCCGAGAGTAAATCACGTCAGATCCCGGCCGTGTAATCATAAAGAATTAGCGCTCGGCACCAACAGCCAATCAGAGAGCTGAGACTGTGCCCCACACTGTTTACACTACTGTTGGGTTAACGGGGGGCTAAGCTATACGGACAGGCCAACGTTTCTGTACTGACGTCTTGATTGTTAAAATAACTATAAATATTACAATCTTCAGACATAACTGGGCTGACGAGAGGTGTGTGTGTGTGTGTGTGTGTGTGTGTGTGTGTGTGTGTGTGTGTGTGTGTGTGTGTGTGTGTGTGTGTGTGTGTGTGTGTGTGTGTGTGTGTGTGTGTGTGTGTGTGTGTGTGTGTTCTCACCTGAGAGGACCAGTCCAGACAGGTGACCACACGGTGTTTGGACCAGCGTTCATCCATGAACTGCCGGTTCAGGGACAACTTTGCTCCCGCCTGGATTTCCCTGGGAGGGGGGAAGGAAAACACAAAAATGCAGATCCTTAAGGAAAATTACTAAATCCCCCAAAAGATCCTTCAAAGTGTAAGTCAACCCACAAATCACCTTTTCAGTTGAAAACATAGGCGTTTGGGTCTCACAATGTGTTAATTGACTGTGGTAAGTGTTACATTTGTTAATCGGGGGAAAAACAAGATGTCTGCTTCTCCCGCTAAAAAACGTTTTCCCAGAGTGGTAGTTTTCTATTGGCTCCGCCCCCTAGCTGAAGCGAGCGTGACGTTGGTTCTGACAACGTTTGACCACGCCCCTCGCACTTGCTCCTACGGAACACAATGTTTAAAGTTGTTCTAGAACCTTTACTGAAACTTGCAGGCGGAGTTCTCCCGCAAAAACAGGGGTTCACTTAACCCTTAAACTAATATTAAAGGGTTAATTAAATATTAATTTAGCTTTGAGAGGCTTCGATCCAAAGGGACTTGTGTAGTGAATTCAGGTAGTAGGGGAAGAGGCATCTTGTGACCGAGGAGGCCTACAGGTAGACCGCAGACATTGGGGTATCGAACCCGGTACCTTTGGACCGGGAATCCAACACGCTGACCTTCAACCCATCCGGCCCTTACCCCTCTTTCTCCTCCAGGGCCCGGCCGCTGTAATCGAAGAAGACGTCCACGTGCTCCGACAGCGCCCGCTCCACGATGCGCGTGCTGTGGTCGAAAAAGGTCATGAACTCCTCCGAGTGGAGGATCTGCAGCTTCTCCTCCTCCGTCAGCTCGTGGGTCAAAGCTGTGGGTCAGGCGGGCGGTCAGTCAGTCAGGCAGTCAGTCAGTCACAGACGGAGGACAAACGATCAACGCACGCAAGGCAATGTTTTTGAGGGGGCGAGAGCGGCTTCGTACCTTCGTCGTCCTCCTGCTGCTCGATCTTCTCTGTCGGGGGCTCAAGGGCTGGTTGGGCTGGAGCGACTTCTTCCTCTTCCTCTTCCTCGGCTTGAGGGAGAAAAGAAATAAGAGTCCTGTTAATCGACCTATACAGCGAGGAAACTGAGTATGTCCTTTGCATATCTCTAGAACCGTTCCTCTGATCTAAGTTCACACTAGCGTGTGAGGACCCGAGGGTGTGGAGTGTGAACTTGCTTGGATGAGCGGTTCTTGTTTGGATGAGCGGTTCTCAAGAAAGCTGCAATACGGGAGGCCAATGCGAGCCGTTCCGAACAGGTGCGTTTCTGAACAGGCACTGCACTAGTAGCTTAAAACATGAGAAGGAAACTTACCTCCAGACAAACCTCTACAAGGAAACATAAAAAGCACCATTTCTGATAGAATTGACAGTTCTATTTATGAGTAAATCCTACATAACGGGAGAAAAAAAGGTGCTTTGAATAAGATGCGATCACTTTCTGCAATGGGTCGATTTAACGGTCGATACTACTAGTGTGTGGACCGGATTGTATAGATGTTTCACTTCTTTTAGTCATTCAAACAGCGCTGAAAGCCATTCTTCTCCTCCTCTTCTTCTTCTTCCTTCACCTGGGGATTACGGCTGTGGGCTCATTCTTCTATCTCTGCCTTGCATTTGTTTGGATTTTTCCAACACAATGTTGGCTTTCAGAAAGAATCCGCTCCTCTATAGCCGACTGGGTTTGTCATTGGGGACGAAACAGCGGGTGTCTACTAGTTAAAGAGACTCACACCCCCGCCCCCACCACCACCACCACCAACGCCACCACCCTCTCTCTCTTTACTCCCTTAATGAGCGCCCAGCCATTCAGCATTCAGACAGCGCAGGTTGTCAGTGTAGCCATCTCCTGCGTGTCCCAGTAACAAGTTGCCCCCCGATCGAGGGATCCAGGCCAAGAGGGCGAGCGGGGGCAGAGGGGATGCTGAGGAGCACCTGCACCCTCTCCCGTCTCCCACCCCCCCCCCCCCCCCCCACGCCAGCCCATCCCCGGGTCGGTCCGTCCAGCTGACTGCACAGTGGCAGCACTTTTCCCAGCAGATGGCGGTGTGTGTGTGTGTGTATATGTGTGCGTATGTGTGAGGGTGTGAATGCGTAATTGTGTTAACGCGTGTGAATGTGTGTGTCTGTGTGTGAATGCATGCATGCGTGTATGTGTATATGTGTGTGCGTGTATGTGTATACGTGTGTGTGCGTGTATGTGTATCCGTGTGTGTATGTGCGTGTATGTGTATAAATGTGTGTGTGTATACGTGTGTGTGTGTATACGTGTGTGTGTACGAGTATGTGTATACATGTGTGCGTGTATGGGTACACGTGTGTGTGTACGTGTGTGTATGTACGAGTATGTGTATACATGTGTGCTTGTATGTGTACCCGTGTGTGTGCGTGTATGTGTATATGTGTGTGTGTGTATGTGCGTGTGTGTATACGTGTGTGTGTATGTGCGTGTGTGTATACGTGTGTGTCTACGTGTGTGTGTATCCATGTGTGCGTGTGTGTGGGTGTCTCAGCGCTCCTAGGAGGTGTTACCAGGATGGTACTGAGGCTTTCTGCCTGGCTGCCCCCAAGACAAGCTTCCCGGTGAACAACAAGCAGGCCCCTGCAATTACCGTCCACCCGGGGGGTCCGGCCGGCCGCTATTCAGCCTCAGAGAATCTACAAGAAAATACAGCTTGTGGGCCTGGCCAGCTGGCTAACTGCAGCCGCGGCTGAAAGCTCGGAATAATACGCTTTACAGACCGGGGGGGGGGGGGGGGGGGGGGGGGGGGGGGGCTATAAATAGCCTTATAGGACATTTCGACATATAGCGTCGGAGAAAGGCGAAACACAGAATCAAATAAACGGGAAAATACGGTTTGTCGTGGCCTTTTCTCGCCGGTGCGAGAGTTATGGTTAATTTATGGGGACAGAGCATTCAAGCACTCTCTTTCACCGAGATAATCTAAATGATAATGTCATCTGTCACTTTATCCATAAAGTGTTTTTTTTTTTGGGGGGGGGGTGGGGGCTTGAGGTTGGGGGTTGGTAACCGCGCGGTGGTTACTCTGATGAGTTTACAGAATTGCGTTGATGACACGAGCCATTTGGATGTACAGCTATATGCGCGGTGCCAACGGGGGAAGGTTAAAATCTTTCCTTTCAAGGGCCTCAATCAGGGCTAAAGGAAAACAGTAATCACTGTCTTTCAGCGAGTCCCGGACGCTCTCGTCAGCCGCGTCCCCAGCCAGGCAGCCAGAGCAATCAACCTGCCAGGCATTAGCAGCGGATAGACAATCTGAAAATAAAGGGTATAATGCACCTGCCAGGCGAAATGTCCATTTGGAGAAAAGCTAGTGATCCAGGTGACCCTGCTGGGGCTGGGAAAGGGGGGGTTTCCAGCACATTGGGGGTGGAGGAAGAGGGGGTGGGGGTTTGATGTGGGGAGGAAATTTAACAGAATTCACCCGGATCACTGATGTCCTATACGCTGACACTGCCTCTCAAAGCATGCCCAATTATGGCTTTGGTACCACTTAAAAAGTAAAAGCTTTTTTGGGGAGGGGGGGGAGGGGGGTGCAAGGGGTGTAATCGCAGGTCTTTGTTAATGGACAATATATTAATGCAAACACGGCATGCGTCCGGTGATGTTTAAGCTTAGAAACAAAATGACCTCTGGTCCTCGTTGCAGGTGGCGCGGACAGAACAACAAAAGCTCCAAGACGGGACGCGAGCGAACGCTAAACGCTGCACTGAGCTGCAGCCTCCTACTGCCGCCGCCGTGGTACACACAGTTAGCTTAACCGCACCACTGAACCCGTTCTTCCTCCACACGCTGAACCCTCAGCCCACAAACACAAAGACACGCGCTGCCAATACGCAACATGGCCCGTGTCACGCAATATTGTAGCTGTAGCATAACACAAAAGGTGTAGCGTTAGCAAAAAGTGTAGCGGACAAGCATAACAAAACACAAATATAATGACGCGTGTATTTATATAATAAATATCGGAACTCAGAATCTGAAAAAAATTTATGAACAATGTAAGAGTTTATAAAAAATACCGAGCAGGGCAAAAAGAGATACAGGAGACATTTTTCCCAAATTGAAATGTGGAGCTACAATAAGGCGACGAAACAATGGATATTTAACAACTCTGATCATCTAGTGCAGAAAAAAAAAACTGCGAGTGGTGCTTGAAACAAGGAGGCCATTAGGGCCCTTTTGTGATTGAAAGTTTTGACCTGCCTCTGAATTCTAAGTGATTAAAACAATCAAATTTAATTAAATTTTAAATTTACTCAACCGCTCCCGCGTACACTTGTGTTTCTGACAAGGCCTTTTAAAACCCTGTACCATACAGAGCACTCGATGAACACAGCCCACTTCCACCCCCCCCCCCCCCCCCCCCCCCCCCCCCCCCCCCCCCCCCCCCCCACACCCCTCGCCAATATCTTTCCTCATAATTACAGCCTCTTGTTTAAGAGTGCTCACCGATGCCACGTATTACCAACTGGAACACGCTCCGCATACTTTAGAGCCAGGTTCCAGCACAGAATTGGTTTTCCCCTCAACTCAAAACAAAAAGAATACAGCAAGGGAGAATCAATACTAAGAAAATAATAAAAGCCTGTAGTCAGTCAGAGAACTCTAGTCTGTTTTTCGGGGGGGGGGGGGGGGGGGGGGGTAGTCAGTCAAATAAAAAAATAAAAAGGGATTGCAGGCAGATTGCACTGTACCGTAAAAACAATAACAATAAAATAACCCACTCCGGTGTCACCCTTCCCTGAGCCCAGTGGTACAGTCCGGCCTGACTGTGGCGATGTCATCGCCGGTGGCCCCGCCCCTCTCGCGCGTGGCGGCTGCCCACTGACCTTCAAGAGTGCGACGCCGGCGCCTCCTCTTGACAACGCGGCGAATCGCTCAATCAGAGACCGCGCCCCGCGACACCCCGCACATCAAACACGCGCCCGGGGGGAGTAAAGTACAGCAAAGGAAGCGAGCGAGCGAGGGGATCGCTGGTGTTGGGTGGTGCTAGGCGGGTGGAGGACGGCGTCTCATCGAGTGCCAGAAGTGATGGCGTGAAAGGGAACAATGTGACTGAGTGCGTTTTGTTATGTGGCTGCTCGCTGAAGGGAGAAGACACGGAGGCGAGGGAGTTGATGAAATGATTACAGAGTGGAGGAGAGAGACGGGAGAGAGAGGGGGACCCGGGTGGCACACAGGGCGGCAGAATCCATCCTTGTTTAACACCGGGCGGGGGGCGGGGGGGGGGTGACAATGCCCCGGAGGTTTCCCCATGTGACTCCAGGAGCATAGAGTGGGTCTACGGCCTGCCGCCGTCTACAGCTCTGCCCCCCCCCCCATCTCCAAAACATCCAAACTTCCTCCACCCGCTGGTGTCTACAGGACACTTCATTGGACCGACCCGTTTCGTTTCACTTGGATGCGTTATGCGTTAATTAAAAGGTGACTTTTGGCTAATACATAAAGAGCAGCAAAATGTGAAGGACTGCACAGCCAGAAAAAGTAACACTTGTTCTTTCTCCACAGGGCTTGGGTCCAAAGCAAAAATGTTCTTTAGAACATTCTTTAGGGGACCCCCCCCCCCCCCCCCCCTTCCCCCCTTGATCAAGACGAGCCGAGACCTCAGTGTGGATTCACATCCACTGAAATTCACTCCATCGTCCATGGTAATGGTGGTACTCATAACCACTGGAGCTAACAGCTCAAGTAACAGCAACAGGCCTTGAGCACATGTCAATGGAAAGACCTTAACCTTCTCTCCAGCACTGCCAACAACAGCAACAACAACAACAACAACAACAACAACAGCTGCTGCATGTTTTACTGCACACGTGTTCGCCATGCGGTACGAAGATGCAGTCCATAAACTCTCCCTCGGACAAGCAAGGAAGCCACATGAAAGGTGCACCACAGCAGATTACATACATATTGACGTGCTTCCTTGTTCACGGGGGAGACGTACGCACGGCGCTCTGTGTCTCCCCCACTTCCCCCTCCCCTTCCCCTTCCCCATCCCCCTCCCCTCCTTGGATCTCATCTCTCCTTCCTGCCTTGGCCTCCTCCACTCCTTAACCTCCCTTCACATTAATTGCAAGACAGGCCTCCTCCTGAGTGGGTGTAGAGGGCAGTGTGGGGGGGGGAGTGGGGGGGGGGGGGGGGGACCAGGGTAGAGACCTGTCTGTCAGTGATTTTAATCTCTTCTTTTGACTGAGTTTCCTGGGCCCCTGCAATTTGGCCCTTGCTTTCATCTTTGCGTTCAGCGGTGGGCCGGATCCCTCGCCCACTTCCAGGGGCTCGCTCGTATGTGATCATTCAAGACGACCGCGTGTTTACAATGCGATGAAGATGAACATGTGAGCATGCACACACACACACACACACACACGCAATTACACCACGCGGCATATTGGTTTCACCGGGTATTGTCAAACAATGATTACCCTTTGAAACGGTGGTAGTCTCCGACAAATCAATGCAATTAGCATGGCATAATCACAGCAAAGTAATTACAGCAAAATCACTTACTAAAAAGGCCTTAGAAATTAAAGGCTTGCGTCGTACAATACAAACTATTATCTTGAAACGGCAACTCAATGATCAGTTCAGAGGAGAACCAATTTCAATTAAAGCCTAATAAAATAGTCTGACGTGGCATGCTATAGGCTAGTGCAACACCGTTTCAATAATTACATTTAAAACATACACATAACCCCCATGCCTGCAGAGACGGTAGCTTTATGGATGTCAGGGTAGTAAATGATTCATTCTTATAATACATTGACGCATGAGGATAAATGCATTGACATGATGACGTTCCACAAATCTCTAGACATGGCTGCTAGCCAAGTAAACAATGGCCAACACAAACACACTGTTGACCACCCTTTGATCAAGACGAGCCACGCACACACGAGCATCACCTTGTTTCTGCTGGGTCACCACGGGTGTCTGGGTCTCCTTGGTGTAGGACACGACCTCCCGTGGGGGGAAGTCCGCGTGGGTGATCTTGGTCATGCCCAGCTTGGGGGGCACGCGCCTAGAAGCACAACACAGCTCAAACACGGCTCAGCTCCACATCATCACAGGGTTGCCCTGAGCACTTTGTCAAAGAGGACACCGGATATAAGAGCAGAGCAGGAGTCGCGACCGCTCTCACCTGTGCTAGCACCCGTCGCTGTAAGCAGCGCTGGAAGAGAGTTCAAGAGGCTAACGGCTGAACAATGTAAGCACACACTGTAGAACCCCCACTAACCCCAAAGCCCCCAAACTGTGTAAGAAGTTAGCCTCGTGAGACCATCCTAATCTCAGAGTCAAGTTCACGTTCCGTTTCTTTCTGCAGATCAGTCTGGCCTCGGGCTCGTCAAAAGCCTCTTCTAAAAATTCATAAAGGATTCGTCCAATCAGGGGTTTCGGTTTGTGACGAACAAGGAGTGACGCAGTCGCCATTGTGAAAAAAACAATGGCGGCGCCCGAGAAAAGTGTAGCAATCAGAACTGTTTTATCTGAAATAGACTGAATAACAATGTTAAAAGATTAACGGATCTGCACGGAAAGCTTTTCTCAGAACGGAATAGGATTTTGCTTAACTTCCAACCTGGCTCGGCGAGAGCAAGAGAGTCACTGATTGGCTGTAGTTTTTTGAACAGCGTAAGGCCACGACCATATTTGGAAATCATTGCTGCCCAGCCAAGGCAGACGGATATTCATGTGAAACACAAACTTGAATATCTGCAAGGTCTCATGAGGCTAATAAGATGCAGAAATAAGTGCAAACTGTAATATGCGAGAATATATTTGTTTCATTAATCAAACACATTCATGCACAGTTTGATAACAGGTTTATGATCGTTATCACTGTCTAACCCTAACTTTATTGAAATGAGTGCGAGAAACACGTCAACATGCTAAGAATTTAGAGAAAGGAGAATGACCAGGAGAGGAGAGAAGAGAGTGTCCAGTACCCCAGCTCAGAGTGCAGTTGAAGGGTGGACGGGTCAGAGTCCCAGTGCAGAGTCCTGGGGGTTAGTGTCGCGTTGCAGCAAGGTGGCATTAGTGAGAGAGAGACACACAGAGAGAAAGAGATAGACAGGGTGAGAGAGAGAGACACACACACACACACACACACACAAAGAGACAGACAGAGACAGAGACAGAGAAGGAGGGATGGGTCGAAACCAGGAAAGCAAATTAGTTAGAATCCACACACAACATGCTGAACAGACATCATTAAGCACACATTTTCAGCATAGATCACATTACATGTTCCATGGTTTGTAAATACGTGGAGAGGGGTGGGGGCGGACAGAGCCAAAGACAGAGAGAGAGATAAAGCATCTTAGATAGGTGCTACCTATATAGGAAATGGTCACGCTGGTGAGCCAACACATAGGCATTGGGAGGGGGGGGGGGGGGGGAAGAAAGAAAGAAAGAAAGAAAGAAAGAAGGAAAGAATCAGAGAGGGAGAGACAGACAGACAGACAGACAGACAGACAGACAGACAGACAGACAGACAGACAGACAGACAGACAGACAGACAGACAGACAGACAGACAGACAGACAGACAGACAGACAGACAGACAGACAGACAGACAGACAGACAGACAGACAGACAGACAGACAGACAGACAGACAGACAGACAGACAGACAGACAGACAGACAGACAGACAGAGAGAGAGAGACTGGTGGGATACCGGGGGAGCGTCTTGAGTTTCAGCCCAGGGAAGGGACTCTAATTAGAGGTTAAAAAGTCCTGGAGGCATATCTGGGACCTCCAACTGTTTTATTGTTACTTCCACATTGTGCTCCAGTCAGGACCGTGTAAACTAAATAAACATGTCATCATAAACCAGGGATTATTCACTGAGGAAGCATGACACATGTTGATATGATTAGCCTCTATGTTATTTAGTCAGGCTCAGAACATGTGTGGCCATTTTTTTTTTTCCAGAAGGATTGCATAGAATTTTTGCCATTTTTGATCATGTGGGTCCAATGTCATTATAGCACAACACAACTTAATGTATGTGACAGTCAGGCTTTGCCATCATCTCCATATGTAGCACAGCGCTGTCCTCAGTGAACAAAAGGCTTGGAACAAGGGGGGGGGGGGGGGGGGGAGAAAAAAGCATTTTGCCATTACACTCATTATGCTTATAGCGGTGTGTGTGCGTGTGTACCTGGGTCCCACGGCTCCATCTGAGTCTTGGCTCCCCGCCTCACTTGGTGTGCCAACTGATTTGGCAGTTGGAGACATATGAGCAGGAGCTGCATGCAGAGTGAGAGAGAGAGACAGAGACAGAGAGAGACCGAGAGAGAGAGAGACACAGACACAGAGACAGAGAGAAGCAGAGGGACAGAGACAGCGAGAGACACACAGAGACAGAGACAGACAGAGACAGACAGACAGAGAGAGAGGCAGAGGGAGAGAGAGAGGCAGATAGAGAGAGTCTCTTACTACAAATGGAGGGCTTCAGCCACAACAGAAAACCGTCACTTTTTTTGGAATGAAACCGCTGCTGGTGTTTTATTGTTTGTTTTAAGGATTTTTTTGGCGAGGGGGAGGATAATAAGACTTAAAATATACATATGAAAAATAACCAATACCATACATAATTTTTATGTTTGATAAATAATTAAAAAAGAAAACCAAAGACAACAGATGCACCAAGTACAGAACTCATTTAGTTTTTACATATTATGACAAATATGCATAATATTACAAATATACTCTATGGATAATATATATATAAAAAATATGAGGGAATGAGTTGTAGTATGACTATAGCAGAACGTTTTGATATCCTATAATTGAGCATCAATCCATTCTCACAGACACTCAAAGCACGACAGTCCTTCGTATGTGGATCTCTACTGCCACCTTCTGGGAGCAATTGATTGTGCCTTTTAAAGCAACAAAACTCCGTTCTTTTTATTCCATTTTGGACCAAATCTTTTATTTTTAGTTACATCATCTGATATAAATACGTGACATTACACACATGTGGCGGAAAAATACCATTGCAACAGTTCCTGATTCTGTTACGAATAAAATATAAATAGCTGACATTATAATTCCAATGAAATACACCTACATAGGCAGTTCATTAAATTATTTCCAAGACATACCATTAAGAGATGTGTAATGTCGAACATCTGTAGCTGATATTTACATTAAATGACATCATACGGGACACCGTTGGCAGGGACAACCCAATCTTTGACTTCATTGCAGAAAAGGGTGCAGCTTTGACATACTACTGATATTAAACGTTGTGCGATTTGAACGGCGCAGTGAGTGGCCAGCCGAGCGTTAGCGGGGAACATACCGACTGAAACATCCGAGGTGATGCCCATGCTCTGCAGAATAGCTTCCGCCTCACGTCTCTTCTTGTCCAGGTCGGAGTCATCCGACGGCGGAGCGGCCTCTTTCTTCTGGTCCGCCTGAAACAGGAAGTTAAGAGTCTCTTCGAATGGGCAGACATGCCCATCTTCCCTGACAACCAGGGGTGTTGGAGGTAGCTCAGGTCACCGGCCTCCGCTGTCCTGTTCCAACTACAATACCCATACAAATTGTGCCTTGGCTGTTGGTGTGTCTGTGGGTGTTTCTACTTGGAGTTGCGAGGCACCCAGTATCTGCTACCGAAGTAACATAAGAGAGCTAAATGGAAACCGCTGGGTGGCAAAGATTACTGCCATTATTAAAACATTATTATATAATTTGAACCAATCCAAAGGCTTACAACTTCTAATTTCATGTGATATGAGAGTAGTATACAGCTGATTCCACCACCAAGAGCAATTTGAAGTAATTGTATCACTACATAAAGTACACCTTCATGATGTACAATAGAAAAGGCATAGATTTGTCTTCAATCAAAGCGGTTATCAGTACAAAAGTCGGTAGGCCCCCATTCACAATTGAACGACAGGGCAATCTTTACATCAAATGTATTGTCGTTAATATTGACAGTAGAAGTAATAGTAGTATAGTGCAAGAAACCTTCCAAAATATACACCTTTACCTCTTTCTTGCGCTCCTCCTCCTTGATTCTCTTCTCCTCCCGGATCTGTGCCAGCCGGCGTTTCTTCCGTTCGAGCTCGGCTTTCAGTTCACTCTTGTCTGACATGATGGCAAAGCTGTACACAAACACAACATGGAGCTCACATAAAAAAAAAAGGTGATTGATAATTGCCCTTAGTTAGTCATATCTTCTTATGTGGCATGTATCGGACGTGTTTATGCGGTGTGTGCGATTTGACGTGTTGTTTATGCTGGCTAAATGTATCAAACGTGTTATGATGTATAATCACAGCGCCATGGCTGACAGTCAAGTGTCCACAAGGCGGCCCAGCTGGAGCCCCACCCAGCTGCCGGTGGATCAGTCGAAAACATAAATACATACGATCTATAATGCTATCAGCTTTACAACAGAAGACTTGACACGTAACGTTGTTCAGCATGCTTGCTGTTCCGCAGTAACAACCCTAACCCGTTCAGTTCAACGCACAAGTGGAGAGCCGAGCAGCGACGTGACACAAGGCCGCTTCTGCTCTAACGTTACATGTTGTGAAGTTCTGAAGCTACACTGCGAGCTGGGCTCAACCGAATGAAGCAACAGGGTCCAAAATGCAATGATAATGCTAGGCAGAATGGTTTAATTAACAACAGAGCCAAGTGTTGCATAGCTGGGAGACCTACTGCTTTTAACGACCATGTTATGCTAAGCTAAACATGAATGTAGCTATTTGAACGATGCCGCCATTTGGTGACATTAACCAGACAGTAGCATCGCTAGTGTAAAGATAATTGATTGGCAGATGTTAAAAATGATGAACAAACCTTTGAAAATTGGATTAGGTTTCTGAATTGACACAACAGCGTCCCTTTTCCTGAAACAGCCAAATAGCCAATCGTGTCGCTACGGAGGCTGAGAGGAGACAATTCAAGTGTCTCAGATAATACAGTGTGGGTCTATGCTTGCTGCTACAGCAAACATCTGGTTAAAATGAATGAAACCACATGAAAGTCTGAAATTGTATCATATTTAAAAAGGAAATCAACAATAAAGGTTGTGTGTAATAAAATCCCGGGTTGCCTATTGCTAATTTGATGATTTGAATGTGTGAGATTTTGGTATAGGCCACTTATGCCATTGCAAATAGTGAGTGAAGCAATAAAAAAGTATAATACTTTATTGTTTGCATTACATGTTGATTGTAAAAAACATTTATGAAAAACACAATTGGAAAAATAGTGGAGGAAACAACAAACATTTCCACTATTTTCTGTTCAAATATTCAAATGTCGTGAGTCGAGATAATAGCATAAGCTACATTATAGTCAAATATATATTGTTATACAGGACGTCTAAATAAAAATAAATAACTCTACTGTGCTACTAAGATGCGGGGTTCTACACGGAGTGGAACAAAGGCCCATCGTTTGAAACCCGCTACTGCTAAGGAAGGAGTCATTTCAAGAAACAATCAAACAAATCAGTAGTACCGCCTTGTGAATCAAAGTGAATGCTTGAGTCGCTTCCAAACCACTCCTCAACCATCCATATCACTTTGTTTAGTACTCCTCCGTCGCAAGTCGTCGGGCTGGGGCAGCGTCGGGCCCGCTTGGCTCTGGGCCCCGTCTTCCTCTGAGGAAATGAGCGAGAGCAGGGTCTGCTCGCTGGGCCGCTTCCAGTGCGGTCGGGTGGCGATCCACAGGATGAGCGCCCCGAACGCCACAATGAGGAGGCCCAGGACGTTCACAAACGTCCCCTCGGGAGGAGAGTCCTTATACTTTGGGTCGCTCCTTTAAAGGAAAAAGGAAAACGTTGTCATTGTTATTGTAAAGCGTTGGTTTCATGTTTGTGTATAAAATGGAGGCTTGGATGGAGAGTCTCCATTCAGTCTTTGTTGGTTCCTTACAGGGCGAAGATGAGTTTCTCTGTGAGGCCCATGAGGGCAGTGGCGATGACAGACGTGAAGATGAACAGCCCACTGTAGACGTGAAGGGGCATGAACGCTGCTCTCCATTGCACAGGTGCAACAGGGATTAAGTACAGACCTAGTCCCAGAACGAGCTGACGCAACAACAACAACAAAAAAGACAACAATCCATTGTAGTATGCATTTGTTACACAAGCTACACAAATATGGGAGACTTGACACCCACAGCTGGAATGAAATGGAACACGTACACACGCCACTAGGCTTACAATGCTTTGGTCATTTAACTTTTAGAACTATGCATTCCACTAGCCACTTTTAACTTGTCAAAATGGTTGTACCTGCAAGGTGTACAGTAGTAGAGCTGCTAATCCCAACCAGCTGTGTAGACTGTACATATTGGGAATATTTGCAGCATTATGAAAGTCAAATACTGCTACAAAGGCGATAACGGCCAAAATGAAAGCCAGCAGATGAAGGCCTGCATGAGCAATCTTCATGATCAGTTTGCTGCATTTCCAAGTCCATGGCAGTCGGTACACAATAATAGCTAAAAGAGAAAACACCCAAATATTATCACACACATAAACATGTCACACTAAAAGTTATAGCATTAACAGCAAGGGGGGCGGGGGGGGGGGGGGGGGGGGGGGGGTTGTAACTAGCAACTGTGCCTATATTCATTTTCTAATACTTCGATTTGAAAATCACAATACGGAAATAAAACGTTAATTGAAACTTCACATAAGTCATTGTGCGAGTTATTTAGCATACGCAAGCTAAAACTAAGAAAAAAGTGTTCACATTGCTCATTACGGAATTCTAGTCTGCGGAGAACTCCCGTACCGATTCCCTGCAGGAAAATGAATCCTACGACGATTAAAACGGGATGCCAGTTGAACTCTGCCGCTCCTCCATCCCACGCCAAACCTTCTCTGTAGTGGAGTACCCAGATCAACACAAATATGACAGAGATTAAACCGAAAGAAACAGCGGCTAAGAAAGCGAATACAACTTGTTTGTAATCTTCAGTCGCCATCACTGAACGTAGAGGCAGTTGTGGGGAAGTGACTCGAAGAACGCTCTCCGAAGCGGAGAAATATGTCAAGGGGTTATTCAAGGGGGAGGACTTCAGTCACATGACCGAAACCTTGTTGTTGCCACGTTTGGTTAAAGACAAGCATGGTCAAATAACTACAGATATATTGAAATAAATAAAGTACAACACAACTCCCTCTATTGCCTTTTCTTACAAAGGTTGGCTGTTTTTTTTTATTAAAGGAAGAATTTGCTCAACGGGAGGATGCCAAGAATCCGTTAGTGTTTCGTTACAATAATGACACCAGCCACAGTAAGGGAGAGAAGATACAGAAAACCATTCTTTATTGATTATTCAATGGTATAAAAAAAACAGTACAAAAATATTTCCAGCATGGGTAAACTCTTTGCAGGTCACAGCATTATTTTGTTTCGGTTTGGAGTTTGTAGACATGGCAGCGAAAGCTGTTGTTCCTTTCTTCAATATGAACAATCGTCTCCTTATCATAGTGCATGTCATTCCGGTATGTCTGGAATTAGAAATAACCAACATGTAAAGGGTTTAGCAAGTACAATCACAGACACAAGATGCTCCGCTGTCCGTAGAAAAACTCATTCAAAAAAAAAAAAAACTCACTCACCACATCCCAGGCCTGCTCCAGGGGAATGGTTTTCAGCAACTTTCCACTGCTGTTGTCGTGCAGCTTCAAGCGTGCCCTTCCTTCGCCCTCTTCTCCGTCGGTGACCACCAGAGCCAGAAGATCCACCTCGTCTTCATACCCCACCGTGCGGAAGGTCTGCGGATATCAACAGTGTTACTTCTCATCCGTTCCAGAGACTTTAGCCGACAGAAAACCCGCCAAGCGCGTTTCCTCTGAATTCAGGGCATTGTAGTCGTTTCTTTGTCTAGTAAAGTGACCTATTCTTACATGCATAGGCGACTGAATATTGGTAAGTGAATCTCTTGATACCTCCTGATCTGGGTCGTCGTCAAGCTGCTGACCGATCCGCTTGACCGTACGTCCTGAGGAGGTGACAGTGACCCGGGGACCCACCTGGTCCAGTGAGAAGAAGAGGCCGTTAACCATGTGTTGAGGAGCACATCTGTGTGAGCACTCTTTAGCAACGTCCATGATGCCTCATTTAGTCGTTTGGCAGAAAGCTAGAGCCAATTCAGCCACAGGTGTTCTGCATCTGGCTGGGGGATGCCGACAGCTAATCTGCGGACATTGGGGATCAAACCCAGTGCGTTTCAGGTGGGCGCCCACAACCAGAGGCATGGCACTATCCTCCGGCACCTCATGAGATGTGTCGCCAACGTTTGTCATGTTGTAAAAACAGATAGGAAACAACTTTATGGGAAGGACCTCACATATAGAAGAGAAACAAATCCAAGTAGAAAAATGTACACAAATTGGTGTAGCTATTGAATACATGATAATACTCAGGATCTTCACAAATACATTCACGTGTATCGCAACATGAGAGGTGGAGAGTGCTGTTGGTGTACACTCTTCCATGTGGAAGAAACTGTAAGCATGCATTACACTCACATTGTTGCGAGAGGTCGTGATGGAGAAATCTTCAACCACCTCTGACGGCGAGTCACTTCTCAGGCCACTCACACATCTCAGCATTCTTGAGAAGGTCCAACACATGTTAAACACAAACTAAAAGAAATCCCTTCTTTACGACGTATTGTACAGTGCGGAATAATGTATCTTAATGATGTGCATCACACTCCAAGTCCCGCATGCCTACTCACTTTATGGTGTTGGGCCCAACATGGACTATCCGCCCCGACTCGTCAGGGTGTAAATATATTAAATCAGTCTCCAGAGAGCAGCAGTTCATGTCTTGAATGCCATTCTTTGCCTATAGTTTTGCAAGAAAAAAAAACATTCATGAACAAAGTAAAGCATTATAAATAGCCATTGGATATACACATTGATGTTGTTTGACAGATGGGTGGCATGACAATGAAACAGTAAATCCCCCAATAAAAGGATAAGCAATTATGTGTCAAGGCAGAAAGGCAAACATTAACACATTGCAAAAAGGCCTAATATGTCCCTACGGCAATTAAGTAAGGCTTATGTGAAGAGACTAGAGACCATTTGCAGCAGTACTCGTGACAACAGCTGAGAACAACAGCTGAGAACAGCAGCTGTCAAAAACATCAGTGGCTCTCCAACAGACATTGGCACTGTGGAAAAGTAACAGCTACAGAGACTGTACCCATAGTAAATAATCAAATCTATTATGAAAATACGAAATGGTCTGTACAAGATACACAATCGGTAGTTACTACCAGAATGCCTTCTGCCAGGGAGCAGATGTGATAGGTTCCTCTGTGCTTCTTGTGCGGGGGTGTGTATATGTAGTGCCATGGGTGGCCTCCGATCTGTACGTTATGGTCAGAGCACGAGACTTCGAACAGCACCGGTGGACAATCTAATGAGACAAACAATAATAACAACCCAAAAAATTAAAGAATAATATACATATATATTTATTTGCTTATTCCCTTATTGAGAAGGGATGTCCTACCCTTGATGAAGATGTTCACCGGGATCCCGTAAGGAGCGTCTCCCACGGTTCTGCCCTCGTGGAACGGGCTGGGCCGGCCCAGCGCCAGCCTCTTGGTCATGCACTGTGGGGGGTGGGGAATAGTATATATATATGAGGGCTTTGAGAAGAGCTACACCAGGAATATCTGAGGAGCTGCCTTTGATTTCTTAATGGCATGAAATAAATCAACAAAATCAAGAGTACCTCATTGATGATCCGATCAAAGCTATAGAGCTTCACTGATTTGGTGCTGTGAGAAACGGCCAGTGTGCCTTGCGTTAGCACAACATCAGTAACGGTGCTTCCAAACACCTAAAGAGATGAAGTCGCAGAGTCAAGCACCGTTACTGTTTATTATTGTAATTATAAGCTCACAGGGTTTCACAGGCCTGCATTCAAGTGACATTATGTCTAGAGACTTAGCTGAGGCTTTTATTTACAGTGACAAACAAGTGAGGTAATCAATATCGGCGCAACTATAACAGCACTAAGTGCTGCTTAACCTGCAGAGCAGCTCTAGGAGTCAGAACACAAGGTTAGTAGCTAGTTCATCTTTAGGTTATTATTAGTTTAGGAACACAAGGTTAGTAGCTGGTTCCTCTTTAGGTTATTATTAGTTTAGGAACACAAGGTTAGTAGCTAGTTCATCTTTAGGTTATTATTAGTTTAGGAACACAAGGTTAGTAGCTAGTTCATCTTTAGGTTATTATTAGTTTAGGAGTCAGAACACAAGGTTAGTAGCTAGTTCATCTTTAGGTTATTATTAGTTTAGGAGTCAGAACACAAGGTTAGTAGCTAGTTCATCTTTAGGTTATTATTAGTTTAGGAGTCAGAACACAAGGTTAGTAGCTAGTTCATCTTTAGGTTATTATTAGTTTAGGAGTCAGAACACAAGGTTAGTAGCTAGTTCATCTTTAGGTTATTATTAGTTTAGGAGTCAGAACACAAGGTTAGTAGCTAGTTCATCTTTAGGTTATTATTAGTTTAGGAGTCAGAACACAAGGTTAGTAGCTAGTTCCTCTTTAGGTTATTATTAGTTTAGGAACACAAGGTTAGTAGCTAGTTCATCTTTAGGTTATTATTAGTTTAGGAACACAAGGTTAGTAGCTAGTTCATCTTTAGGTTATTATTAGTTTAGGAACACAAGGTTAGTAGCTAGTTCATCTTTAGGTTATTATTAGTTTAGGAACACAAGGTTAGTAGCTAGTTCATCTTTAGGTTATTATTAGTTTAGGAACACAAGGTTAGTAGCTAGTTCATCTTTAGGTTATTATTAGTTTAGGAACACAAGGTTATTAGCTAGTTCATCTTTAGGTTATTATTAGTTTAGGGAAAGAACACAAGGTTAGTAGCTAGTTCATCTTTAGGTTATTATTAGTTTAGGAACACAAGGTTAGTAGCTAGTTCATATTTAGGTTATTATTAGTTTAGGAGTCAGAACACAAGGTTAGTAGCTTCTTCATTTTTACGTTTTGTTATTAGCGGTAGAAGTGCATCGCAGGAGGATTCGTTCTGAATTCAAAACGAGTACTTTTGAGTTAGAAGTACATAAGTGAGTAGATTAAACTAAAACTGTCAACTCCCCTCACACCTACACCCTAGAAGAGGCAAGGACCAGGAGGGTAAAACAAGTTTGCATACCGTTTTATTGATCTCCAACATTCCTACAATTTCCAAGGGGAATACATTAAAGATGGCCAGGTGCATCAGAGTATTCTGACTTACGCCTGCCTGTAAAAATCAGAGGGAGAAACATTTATTTTACGTTTAAAATGACAATGTAAGTTAAAACAGGAATGACACGGTGGTCTTGTTGGATCATGCAACATGCTTTCCACATTGCCAGGATCACACCTTGGATGTTAAACATAACTACTGCACTATTTTTGTATTAATTCTTTATGTTATGATTATTCATTTTGATTGTACCTGTTGTGCAAAAGGTGCCCCTTTGTTTTGGACAGACTTCACATAAAATCTGTCTTGAAATTCATCCCAGTGAAGGTACCTGGCAAACAAAGAAATACATGACGTTTGACACACATTGTGTCATAAAACATCCAAACAGGGGCCTGAAAATGTAATAATTTACTTGAACTTCGTGTTTGGAGTGAGGTAAACTCCCTGTAGCTTCTCTCCAGTTTCAGCTGATAAGCGATAGAGCCAATTATTGGCAGTTAGAGTCACTAGGCATGGTTTCTGGTCAGAAGGAGCAGACAATGCTTTCTCCTGTTGGGGAAGGTCATGCAAGTTAAAGTTCATAGTGCAAACTGCAAAGCATATCAGAATAGGTCCTGTGATAATTAGTAGTGTTGGAGGTTAACTTACAAGTGGGCTCGAGCATTGTAAGGCATCTTCTATTTTCTCCAATTTGGTCCGTTGAGGCAACTTGTATAAGAGCTGAGGATGTGAATCAATGCTGAAAACAACGTAAATTATATATATATAAATATATAATACACATAATAGTGTCATGCACATCATTATCTCAAATATAAAATTGCACAGGTGCAAAAACAATACCTACCAACTGTAGCAACTCTGGTAGTTTTCAAAGTAGATTTTTCCACTTTCATATGCAATCGAGGATTTTGAAGTCCTGCTCCAGACTTTAATGAAATTCCTGTCTTCCTATTATTCATACAAATCATAAGGGTAAGTGTTGTTGTTTTCAGATAAACTTATCAAATCATCAGAATCTGAAACACCGTGTCCATGAAAGACAATGTTCTGGCATTCACCTGTAGGACGATGGCCCTTAACATCCTCATATTTTCTCTCAGGATTTTTCCATAATCATGAATTCCTCTGGACCTCCTTACCAGCATGCAAGTGGTGTTCGTCTCTCTCTTTCTACGTGGACAGGTCATCACTAGGTGGCGCTATGCGTATAACTGTAGCTCACAACACACTCCAAGTATGAACAATGTCGATATCTGCACATTGGTCCGTAACGATAATAGTCCCACAAGGCACGCCTAGTTAACCTTTATTTAACCGAATGAGTTATGTGAGACGTTGGTGAGCGAACGTTACCCTAGTAAGTTTGCTGTGATAACTTTACTCCTTTGTGTAAGGGTAGTAGCTCAATAATAGCCCACACCCTCGAAATATATAAATAACTAACTGATTGCAACTAAGATAACACCATTTCTAACTTCTGAGCCAATGTAAGCTACCACATTCAGCTCAGATGTGAAGTTTACGGCACCAAACGATCGCCACAACAAAACAAAAGGATATCCGTACTTCGTTCTTTCACAATAAAAGCTAATGGAAGTTCGTTTTGTTTATGGGGTTTATAGTCTTATGTTTGCTCAGAAGTTATCAACTTTAATTGTAAAAAATAAAACGGCCTGGTGATTTTCTTACGTTAACTGTAGAGTTTTAGTAAATGAATGGGTGCAGTGTTTTCTTCTGAACGGAGAAGTCATTTACCTTGAAGGCGCGCAGTACATATCCGGTCTTACTTCATTTTTCTCAAAGAAGCTTGACGCAAATGTGCAACTAGGGTTTAAAACGCCGGTTTTCCAAGTAAGCAGTCTTTATGTTTAATTGGAGTTAAAATAGGTTAATGAAGCAACAATGGCCATAGGATGTCCGATCGAACAATTCAAACTTGCTCTCTGAAGTGGTGTCATATCATCACTTTTGCATATTGTTGGGTTATTAACTTACAAGGTGTGTGTGTGTGTGTGTGTGTGTGTGTGTGTGTGTGTGTGTGTGTGTGTGTGTGTGTGTGTGTGTGTGTGTGTGTGTGTGTGTGTGTGTGTGTGTGTGTGTGTGTGTGTGTGTGTGTGTGTGTGTGTTACCTTTCCACAGCTTGGCGGAAAACATGCATACATATAAGAGCTTATATCTTTGCTCTGCGGCTAAATATGTGTGCAAGTTATGTATAAGATTGCAGAGCACAGCAAGAGGACCCTCTGCTCCACTGGGAGCCAGATTTCTGACTAACCCTGAGGACATATTCCAACACAACATGTGGTCAGTAGTGGAGTGGAGTCCATTGTCCTTGCAGAAATATTAAGGGTAGAACTACTTGTGGTGGCCCATCTAGTAAGAAACATTTGTCATTATTTTATCAGCAAAAAATAACCTTTTAATATACCTTTATAACTGATCGTGTAGTTGATTTTCATGTTTCAACAGCCTAAGAAATATAGTACTGCAATGTTCATTGCTCACTGCAACACACTGTTTTAGGGATCATGTGCAGTGGACGGAGGAGGAAAAGGAAAGGGCACGTGAAAAAGCAGAGGACAACTCCAGCATACACATTCCTTTAGCGGAACAAGGTATGGCAATGTTATTTTTATCCAACCTTTATTTATTTAGGTTTCATTGAGGTTAAGCACCTCTTTTGCAAGAGAGCGCTGATAGCAGTACAATCACAAACATCCCATGACATTGTTACTGGATTACACAGTGACAAGGGGTAAGTTAAAATACAAGTTTGTTCTATCTCTCCGTCGTGCACAGGTAAATACGACACAGAAGCTTGTCGATACTGGAACAGGTTTTATGAGACTCACCGCAGCAAGTTCTTCAAAGATCGCCGGTGGTTGCTCCAAGAGTTTCCAGAACTGCTCCCTTTGAGGCTCAGAAGCACTTCGGCAGACGGGAGCCGATCTGAGCGACGGGACGTCTTCTCAGAGAACTCGAGCTCTGGCAGAACCGTAGAGACCTGCCAGGATCACAGCTCAGATCCCTCTCCACAGCAGAGCGATGCAGACGCTCCTGAGTGCCCAACCTCTGTGGATGCTCAGGCTGCACATGGTGAAGAGACGCTAGTGACTTCATTTCCTGGACAACATGCAGATTTCCGGATATTGGAGGTTTAAACTGTTGCATATATTGCTACAATTATAGTCATTATATTCAATATGATAAGTTTCATAATTATAATGCATGTTTTCACTTGAATGACTTTGGGTTTGTGTTGCTGGATTGCCAACTGCTGTGCATGATTTAATATTAGCAATATAATCAATGAACTGTACGGTCTCTTTACAGGTTGGATGTGGAGTCGGTAACAGTGTGTTTCCCATTGTGAAATCCATTAAGTAAGTTCCCATTTCATACCCCACTGTAGTTTTGTTATATGCTACCAATGTTTTCTTCTTTTTTTTTTTTATCACAACCAATTACTCTAAACTCCTTCCATTGGTCAGTTTGACAGCCTTAACAGATACATCTTACAAGCACTTGGCAAGGCCTGCAACCAAACCAAATTAATAGAAAGTAGAACAAATATTGAGTAGGGGTTACATTTTCAACCAGCTAATTAATCTGTTGGATGTCTATTTGATAAATAAATGCAATACATTTAATTATATATATATATATATATATTTTTTTTTTTTTACAAATGTTCTTATGATGCATAATGCTGAAGGATTTCATTGGACACTCCATGCATTGATACTTTTAAATGATCCAAAGTTGTTGCCTATGCGGGTGTTGAATCAGAGGTTAGCTTCTGCTTCTATTTGCAGGGAAACGGGTGCGTTCGTATACTGTTGTGACTTTTCCCCTCATGCTATTCAGCTGGTCAAGGTAAGACATCCTCCATCCTAAACGGACCAATAATGTTTTGTATATATTTGTATTGTATATAAAAACATTTAACCCATTCTGCATTTCATTTCTAACAGAGTCTATATATTTGAACATTTAAACATTGTTAAACCCACCAGATCAATTGATGGGAAAAATGCATTCCAATGATCAGACATCTGTTTAATAATGGTCAAGTTTCCTTTCAAATGGGCTTTTGAGTTAGAAATCAATGATGTACAATCTTCAGGGCGACCACATTAAGCTGTATCTCCCTTTTCTGTCAGGACCATCCAGACTATGATCCATCCGTGTGTCATGCCTTCGTCCATGACCTCTGTGAGGAGCGACTGTCCTTCCCCATTCCTCCACAAAGTCTGGATGTAGTCATGGCGGTGTTTGTGCTCTCTTCCATCCATCCAGCCAGGTAGGTCCATTTAATACACCTGGAAGAAGCCTTGAGAAGTCAAGACTCTCAACTATCGTCACTATTATGAACACACACTAGTACAATAGTGACTGAATGCATGGTCACAATGCATATTACTCCAATGAGATTTGTATTCATCACCTGTGTTGAGAAACTATTTGATTAAGTGATTGTACTTGCTTTGTGTGCAGTTGACAGAAGTTTACAGTGATGGAATTTTAAATAATAAATGTCATCACACAATTATGGATAGACTGGTACCATATGATGATAGTTTATTTACAGATGTATTTATATTGTTGACAGACTGCAGGCAGTAGTGAACAGACTGACCACATACCTGAAACCTGGAGGAGTATTTCTATTCCGGGATTATGGCAGATATGACCTTTCTCAACTCAGGTTTAAAAAAGGTTGGTTTCTAAAGAAAAATAAAATGTTCTTACTTTGACAGTTTATAATATGTTGTGCTATACACTATTTTACCACATTCAGTTCCCTGTGACTATAATCATTAATCTACTGGCTGGTTATTGTATGTTTAGGACAATGTTTGTCCGATAATTTCTACACCCGTGGAGATGGCACTTGCGTTTACTTCTTTACAAAAGGTTTGTAAACTCTTTTCATAAACATTTACAGTAGTTATGTTTAACAAAAAGTATTTATTGTACAAAAGTAATAATGCAGTTTGTTTTCACAGATGAAGTTCATAGTCTATTTACCAATGCCGGTCTAGAAGAGCTTCAGAATCTGGAGGACAGACGGCTTCAGGTGAATAGAGGAAAGAAAGTGGTTATGCACCGGGTGTGGATGCAGAGCAAATTCCAGAAAACACATTCAACTGGATCATCTTAAGAACATGTATACTTATACCTTTCATGTTGTATTTATTTTTTAAGACCATTTTTTTAATATGCTTACTGAAATGCTGTTTTTGAGAATGTAACAATCACACATTGTTCTGCAATCGATGAATGTGAAAACATTCACCAAAGCTACTGTTAATTGTTCTTGTGAATTGGATTATTTTCATGAATAAACAAAATATTCCTTAAATATTACCTACATTTCTAAACAGATATTCACCTGTATACAATTTTATTAAATAAAACATTCTTAATACTGTGTGTGTTCATTCCAAAGAAAATGTTCTCTTCCGGCAAAAGTTTGACGACTATTGGGAAAAAAAAAAAATAATAGGTGTCATTGCCCAGTTCTGAAACAACGGGATACACTCGCCTCGCGATACTAATTTGCACACGATGCGTGACGTCTCATGCGACTTGAAGACAGAGGTCCAGGAGCCAGGACGCACAGCTGAGGTGTGAAGAGGTTCGTGTCCAAAAACAGGATAATTATAATCAACCAAGCGGCAGCTGCCCATCTCGTATTGACTCATTTGGACCACCAATGAGCTGACTTCTCGGCCACTGAAATGTATTAGCTGTAGGTGATCCAGTATGAGCACAAAAGTACACTGATGAGTGTCCAAAGTAGTGGAAGTTTGGAGGGGACGCCATCTTTGGTCCCAGTTCTCCACGTCCCCAACACGGATTGTTTTTTCAGCAACATATCGCGGCGGTGGTGAAGGATAAGGAAGGTGTCGTGTAACGATATAGGACTCGAAACTGTTTGCTATATGTTTGTGTAAGTAGTCCTGTGCGATATTGAATGCGTTGTGTTTAAATGTTGGATGCAGTCTCGCCAGCTAGGCGGCGAGCTGGTAACCCGTCAGCTCCAAAGTCCACGGAGCCTCTGAGGCTAGCTAGTAGTAGCACTGAACACTGTCCTTCTAAACCCAGGACAGGTCACGTAACAAACAGCCAGAACATTGCAGAACCAATATGTTCGAACCGAATAGTTGTAATATGCATGCATTGGGTCGTAGGGACGGTGAACGAGTGAAACACTCAACAATGGCACACGGTAGAACGTAAGCCCTGAATGATGGTTAACGTGACTTCACGTTAGGAATGGGTCGTGAGCCATCACCTAGTGTTCATGGCTTGATTGGGGGTGGTTCTGGACCAATGCGGTCATCATTTGAAGGGTTACCGAACTACAACAGCTCCGTTAGAACCCATCTAACGGAGCTGTATCTCCTGGGGTGCCGTTGTAGGGCACTTCGCTGCTAGTAACGTTACTGTGTTAAACTAATCAGCGATGTGTGTATTAACACGTCGGGATAAGCGAACACGGTGGAGGTGGCTTTTAAATGCGGGGCATTCACATGAAAGTCAAGCGGGATGGATACGTGTTGTCTATGTGCCGTGCGCGCACGCTCACGTGCACACGGGTTTCATGTGGAATGTACCTGAACAAAGAATGTAGATTCTGGGTTGGCAAAACACGTACACACACATTCGTCACAATGTTGTTTCTGAACTTGCATTTAGGTCTGAGGAGTAGATGCATACCTCCACTGTGACACCAAATGAATCATTCATGTTGTATGCATTCATTGGACAAAATAGTTAATGTTGCCTAAAAGAACACTGTTGAATTGCACCCCTGCACTACTTTTATCGTACAAACGTTGGGGGTTGTTCCACTTCTGCTCAAAATCTGCTGTGTTATGCCAAAGATTTTAATAGCTTAACAAGTGTGTGCCATAAACAGGTGGGAACTGCATGGAGTCAAAATGACATCCACAGCAAGAGTTCTAAGGGTTCACCCTCATGCTTCTCCAGGGGCTTGAATATAGATGATAGTTGTGAATGGCCTGAGGACCTCCTTTTGTTTGACACAAAAGAAAAATAAGCCCTCATTGCTAAGTTTAAAACGAGGTGAGGGAGGAAAAACAACTTGTGGTTAGGCTTGCATCCTTTGTGTGGTTTCCAACTTTGACATATAAAATGCTGTTGGCGATAGAAGGAACAAAACCAGTGGCTTGTTAGATTGAAAGTTATGTAAATGTTAAGAAGAAAAAAGTAGTTGTCATGTGTAAATGTATTTGTTTTGTTTTGCAAATGTGCACAGCTTGAACTGGTAATAACATTGGTAGTAATACACCTATTGTCAAGCCATGGCCGTTTGGAACTATTATAATTAGTTTACTGATCCGGAAGGGTATTAAAGGGAAGTCCCAGCATTAATCAATCATAAATGTATTTGTGGGTCTATTTTCATTTTGTGATTTTTATTGCATGACATTGGTCTGGCTTGTCTGATGTTTGCAGATGGGTGCTTTTGTAGATTTGGTACTACATACTGAGGTGTGATGAACAGGATATTGAATGTGGTGATATCAGGGTTATGTTGGCCTACCTTGTGCTTCTCTTTAGCCTCTCTATTAACATCTACATTTCCCACACGCATGGATCACACACATTTTTATTTGAATGATATCAAGTTAAGTACCGTTATAGTATGCAGCTTCTCAGATCGTAGGTTAAAGAAGCTTGTGAAGAAGTATACTCTTGGTGTAGATGACTTGTCCAAATCAAGTGTTGACTGCCTGCCTCTTTGGCTCCTATACGTCGGTGAAATGATATTTTACATGTGAGAGTAGATGACGTGCAGGGCTTCAATTTGCTGCGTCTGCAGCATCATTCTCGTTACGTGATGGGTCTCAAGTTACCTCATGTTGCCATGTAGTAGTGGGGTCTCTTCCCTCGCCCTACTAGGAATTACATTAGCCCTAGCCAAATTATGACACCATTTGTTTACTACAGGTAATTTCTATTGCTAGTACTGTAAGATTACATTTGACAGTGCAGGACATCTCTTTATTATTACAACTCTGGAAAACATCGGACAAGCTTGTGTCATTCCAGCAATAATCTTAAGGATTATTGATGCAATCGAATATTCCTGAAACATGTAATTTTTGTAGAGATGTTATCATTTGCATGCACAGAGAAAAGAAAACACTCAGCGTGTTAATGAATATGTCAACACTAACATTTTCTTGGACTCAACTTCTACTGGACAAGCTTGATGGTTGAATAAGTGCAAAGTGACTAATGGTGCATTTCTGCTTGAGTCAGATTTTTGGGGACCGCACATTTGAATGTGATGCACTGACTGTCTGGCCAATGCAGATGGTTCAGGATCAGTGTTACGTTTTCTTGGAGTTTTACGGGGGCTCCCTGGAACACCTCTCTACTGCTTTTTATGTCACAGCTACTTCGCAGATGAGCAGCAGAATCTGTAATCCTAGGAGTGTTAGACACCATACCATAGCCCGTATAGAGGCTGCATTAGCTCTCCTTTTCTCTGTGAACAGAAGGGTTTTCTTCCGGTTCCTTTTATGACGAATAGATGAGAAGTGTGAAAGAAGAGGCAGAATTATGTTGGATTCTCTGCTCAGGGCAGGAGCAAGCACGTTATTGTCAACTACAAATGGTTTAGTTACTGTCCGCATTGAAGTATACATTCGTTTATATATTTTTAGTTCTTGCGAACATATTTGCACTGTTGAGGACGCCTACAATTCAAGCATGTCGCAGCTATTAGTGATGGCAGTGACCCGTTAATGTGCATGTGACCATACACTTGAATACATCAGAATTCCTGCATGCACACCATCCTGGCTCTGGCGAATTCAAAATGGCACCGTAGTTATGGCAGGTTTTCTTACGAGGTCTTGCCCCCCCGCTGAGTCTCCTGTGACAGTGAAGCCCAGAGAGCAACTGTGCCACAGGGACCCAACTGTCACCATGGCATATCGGCTGAGGCCGTTATCCCGGCGGCCTCGCAAACCGAATGTCTCAAAATATGTCGGTCACGGCATAGCTCTCTGAACAAATCAGCCCATTAGTGGCTTTTACTCAAACGTTTTGCCAGGCGAACGTTCAGGCCTGACCCCCGTGTTTGCGGTGTGAATGGGGTGTTCTATTTTTAGAGGGAAAACCCATACGTCGTCTAATAACTTTGACAAAGGGCAATTGAGCCGCCAAGCGTTTTAACCGGGTTCACGAAGGCTTCAGTGAGACTTTCGATGCGTGGCTCATGCTGTGAATGTCCGCTTACGTTGCCAGGTGCCATGGAGGAGCTTCACAGCCTGGACCCCAGGAGACAGGAGCTGCTGGAGGCTCGCTTCATGGGCGGGGTCGGGGGCAGCACCGGGGGCAGCACCGGCAGCACCAGTGGGGGAACCAAAGTGAGTGAGCGCCGATGTCTGGAGGCTGTCCAGGTGTTTGTCACGCACCCACTCTCGGCATGCCTCACCTCGTTGTCCCCAGGCGCTCTTGCCTCACGACGCAACGCCTGGAAGGGGATGTTCCAGATGAGTGTTGTTGCCCAGAAAGGGCGGGACCTTCAGTGATGGCTTCAGAGGCCAGAGAGGGCGGGACCTTCAGTTAGATCGGTTTAGAGGAGAGAGAGAGAGGGCGGGACTTCTGATAGAGGGATATCCATTCCCGTCACAAGTTTGAGATATCTTTGGGAAATTCTAAGCAAAAATTATATAAATTTCTTGTCGTTTACTTATTCTTCTCGCTCCGTGGACTGTTAACAGGCGTACACAGCTCATAGGAAGTAAGAGACCGGGGACTGTTAACTGGTGTGCACAGCTCATAGGAAGTAAGAGACCGGGGACGGTTAACTGGTGTGCACAGCTCATAGGAAGTAAGAGACCGGGGACGGTTAACTGGTGTGCACAGCTCATAGGACGTAAGAGACCGGGGACTGTTAACAGGTGTGCACAGCTCATAGGAAGTAAGAGAACGGAAATTGTGCTGCGGTAGACTGGGATAACGCCACGATTAATGATGCTCTCTCGGCCTGCTGCATGCTATGGTCCTCCACACAGTAACTCTCAAATGACAATGTGAAGATGTCCTTCTACATGTGTTAACCACTGCATGTTTTCTGCTTGTTCTTCATGATTTCAGGGTTTAGCAAACAATGAATGTTCAAATCACAGCTTTGGAAGCATAGGGTCTTCAAGTGACAAGGAATCTGAGGTAGGGTTCGATAAAGACATTTAAATGTATTTTATCGTGCTTGCATGTTTTTCTTTTTTTCTCAACAAATTTCTGGTTGGGCTGATTGAGGAACATGACTGCAACAAGCTACAGAAACAACATTGATTAGGTGTGTGTGTGTGTGACAGATGCCCCTACGTCACACACCTAACAACCCGTAGCAGTGACAGCCTCAATCAGAACAGCAGCAGTCAGCAGATTCCCTGACCCTTTAGTCCTGGTTCTGTAGCTCCGCCCACCCCTGACCTTCCAGTCTTTAGTCCTGGTTCTGTAGCTCCGCCCACCCCTGACCTTCCAGTCTTTAGTCCTGGTTCTGTAGCTCCGCCCACCCCTGACCTTCCAGTCTTTAGTCCTGGTTCTGTAGCTCCGCCCACCCCTGACCCTCTAGTCTTTAGGCCTGGTTCCATAGCTCCGCCCACCCCTGACTTGAGTGGGCTCCTTGTGTTTGACTCGGTAGTTCAACTGGGTGGTGTTCAGGAGCTGCTACTGTTATGCTCCTTTGCGATCAGAATACAAGTATTGTGAGCTTCTATTGCTGTATGGCTACAGCTAGTTTTTATTTCACTGGTGTCATAAATGGGTCACTTGGTCTTTGATACCAACATGTATACACCGCATTAAGCCATTTACTGTGATTTATTATTACATTTATTTTGGGTTAAAACCTCTTCCTGTCTTTACAGGGCTCAGATGTGAAAAGGGGGAGTTCTCCTGCTTATTCGGTAGGCCTGTAATAAGTCTCTATATTGAGATCGATTGTTGTCATGATTGCATACCGTCGCTGAGCTGGCCGTTTGTTTTCAGACACCGGAGAAGAAGCCGTCTGAGTCTTCAAGGGGAAGGAAGAGAAAACCTGAGAACCAATCAGAAAGCAGCCAAGGTGAGCCCCGCCCCTCGTATTAACGCACATTGTTTGAGTCCCTCCATCAAGTGTGACTGAATGTTTTGGTGAATCAAAACACCAATAATATGATAAATCTTTTCTCTTACAGGAAAGACCATTGGCCGGGGACCTAAAATCAGTGATTATTTCGATGTGAGTGTTTTTTTTTTCCTCTTTTAAATGTCCTCTACTCTCTTTTCCTCGTGGAAGTAAAAATGCCCAGCAGGGTTGTCGCCCTCCTCAAATGAAAACGCTGTGACACAAAGGCAGCCTCGTGTGCGCACGTTGTTGCCAAGCAGCCAGGCTATGATGTCACTCATCCCCTGCTGTGATCTCAGTTCCAGGGAGGGAACGGGGCTGGAGGAGGAGGAGGAGGAGGTGTTGGTGGTATCCCTCTAGTGATCCGCTCGCCGCAGAACTCCCACTCAGCTCAGGGCGCCGCTGTAAGTCCCCCGTCCCCCCCCCCAAGGACTGCCATAGCATCTGGCGGTACTCGCACTCTTTGCTACTACAACTCATCGTTGTGTGTTTTTCTACATCTTGCTGTGTTGTTTTGCAGGTCAGACAAAGTAGCTCATCTCCTCCCAGTCTGTCTTTTGTGGACCAGGTCATGCTTCCAAAGCAACTCGCAATCAAATGTGTCCAGGTGAGGAGACCAGGATTAATTCATTTACTTCTATAGTCGTAGTCCATTGCATGCATTGACCAGATTTGGGTGGCTGGTCTGGAGTAACTGTTTTACTTTCCCCCTGTTCTCTCCCCCCCCCCCCCCAAGACTGACCTCACTGGGCTGAAACTGGCGGCACTTGAAAGCAATAAGAATCTGGACCTTGAGAAGAAGGAGGGGCGGATAGATGACTTGTTGAGGGTAAGACCTCCGGTCTCCGGTCCGAACACACGTAGTCCATATAGTACATACCACCTGATAAACCAGCTGTTGACGCTAACATAAAAAAATACCACCTGATAAACCAGCTGTTGACGCTAACATTAAAACGCACAACCAGATAAACCAGCTGTTGACGCTAACATTAAAACGCACAACCAGATAAACTAGCTGTTGACGCTAACATAAAAAACGCACAACCAGATAAACTAGCTGTTGACGCTAACATTAAAACAACCACATTATAAGTGTCATTCTCTGTAGAGCTGAATTGGTTGGTTGTGCAACAGAACATTTACTTTAGTCTTTACATTTTATTATTCTACTTTTCTACTATTCGTTTTTTGAACATTAGTAAATATTCAGTTCATTAATAAAAGATTCCACGTGAAAATGATCCATAGCTGTACCTAGCTTATAAAAAAGGTGTGGTTTTGGGAGTATACATATCTCAACATTCCTTTTCATGTTTGTTTTCTCTCCTCCGTAGGCAAACTGTGATCTCAGAAGGCAGATAGACGAACAACAAAAATTACTTGAAAAGTTTAAGGAACGCTTGAATAAATGCATCAGTATGAGCAAGAAGCTGCTCATAGAGAAGGTGACTACTTGGTGTGTGTGTGTGTGTGTGTGTGTGTGTGTGTGTGTGTGTGTGTGTGTGTGTGTGTGTGTGTGTGTGTGTGTGTGTGTGTGTGTGTGTGTGTGTGTGTGTGTGTGTGTGTGTGTGTGTGTGTGTGTGTGTGTGTGTGTAACCCATCGGCAGAAAAAATATTTACATTACATTTTTCAAAATAACTCACTCAACCCAGAAAACTAAAATGAGTTGGGAAAAAAAACAATGTGTGCCCCACCACAAACGCGCGGCGTTGCTTCACTAAGGAGGCCATTTTGTTCCGACCCCAGAGCACCCAGGAGAAGCAGGCCTGCCGAGAGAAGAGCATGCAGGACAGACTGCGTTTAGGACACTTCACCACGGTGCGCCACGGGGCCTCGTTCACAGAGCAGTGGACAGACGGCTACGCCTTCCAGAACCTTGTCAAGTAGGTCTCTCTGGATGAGCTTGTTTTTTTTTTTGTAACTGAAAAGAAATTACAGTTGAACACTTAAACATAAATGCGGTTTCTCTTTGAACATGCCTCCCCAAATGAGTGTCATTATTAATAGTTTTTACATCGCCTTAAGGCATCGCGATGAGTCAAGTGGCACAGCAGGGTAACGCTTCCCTTTCCCTTCTCTATTTGCACACTGTCTTCCTTTCACAGACAGCAGGAATGGCTGAACCAGCAGCGCGAGGAGATGGAGAGGCAAAGAAAACTGTTGGCTAAAAGGAAGCCGCCATCGTCCAGCAACTCCCAGGCGCCCGCGACAAACTCTGAGCCAAAACAACGCAAAACAAAGGCGGTGAATGGAGCTGAAAGCGATCCCTTTCTGAAACCCAGCCTACCTCAGCTGTGAGTGTGGCATCGGATCAGAGCATAGCTGGTGGCCTGACCCGCTGTTGAAATGTTTCCCGTGTTAACCGGTCCAAACAGAACTATAAACGCACTGCAGCACCGTGATAACCTGTTTAAATGTGAGGAGGACTGGACACTCAAGACGTTTCCTCTCTCGACAGGTTGACTCTAGCCGAGTACCACGAACAGGAGGAGATCTTCAAACTACGACTTGGTCATCTGAAGAAGGTGAGAAGGCTGAACCGCACCACTTCCTCCAGCAAGTAGATCCTTGTTGAGTAGGTTAAAAAGCCAGTGGTATTTACAGGAAACATTACAAGACGGAGGAGAAAGCAGTGCCCACATCACCGCATTCAGATGCAGTCGGAAACTCTGTCTCTTTTGAATAATTCAACCATTGCATGTTAATTTGCAAATCATTTGAACTTGTAGACGATCGTACAATCATTTATAAATACGTTTATAGATTATACAAAAGACTAAATTCTATGGGCTGGAAAATTCTGTCTGAACCTCAACAATTCCTCATGGCCTTTTGAGTTTTGTGTTTGTTGTTTTTCCCAATAAATAAAACTACAGACTGGCTATTAAGTGTTAATATTTAATACACAACTAGTGAGTATGGATTCTGATGGTGTGTGTGTGTGTGTGTGTGTGTGTGTGTGTGTGTGTGTGTGTGTGTGTGTGTGTGTGTGTGTGTGTGTGTGTGTGTGTGTGTGTGTGTGTGTGTGTGTGTGTGTGTGTGTGTGTGTGTGTGTGTGTGTGTGTGTGTGCTAATCATTTATAGGAAGAAGCGGAGATCCAGGCAGAGTTGGAGCGCCTGGAGAGAGTGCGTAACCTCCACATTCGAGAGCTGAAAAGAATAAATAATGAAGACAGTTCTCAGTGAGTCTCTTTCTCACACACACTCTCTGTCTGTCTCTGTCTGTATGTCTGGTCCGCAGCAGAAGGCAAAGTAATGATGACGTATCTAGAATAGGTCTGTGATGCTGACAAGATGTTAGGCTGCTGTCTCAAGGTGACCAGATGAAGGATGAGGTGAATGTTGGTACAGAAAGTCCCTCCCCTTCCAGCCAGAAAGATTCATGAGAGGACCAGCATCACTTTTTTTTATCTGATCGGTTGTACATTTTCGAACATCGTAAGTTGTTGATATTTGGATATCAATCGCTGCTCGGTCGACGCCAGACTGACATTCATTACGAAACGCAAACTTGCCTATCTGCATGGTGTCATGAGGCTATCCAGGGGCGACTCAAACTGTAAATCCCTGTAGAGACCCAATCTAGCCCAGGCTCCCTGCTTAAAGTGCTCCTGTTTTAAATGTCAGTTAAAGCTGAGCACAGACTAGCGATAAAGACAACACAAGATGTAATCGTCAACCAATTTCCGCTTACAAAGTAGTTGTGACAGCAAGCCCTGTGCAGGTACATGACACGTCACCCAGGAATAATGGTTATGACACTGTAGAGGGTGTCCTCCAAGTACCGCTGTTATCTCAACCCAAATCCTGGGGAATCAATGCACAGCCCTCTCCCCCAGCCCTCCTGTGTCTTAATATCTATTGTACTGTGAAGTGCACTACGTCTCGGAGGCAAGGAACTCTATGATTACACTCGCGCCTATTATGTCCCTTTTAGACGGAGCTGGTAACGATTTGCCCTGCTGCTGTGACGTTTGCTTCCCACGGTTCAATTGATACATCCTATCCTTTTGTACAAATGTATTTTATGATGTGTAGTCAAATTTCATTCAACTTGCTGTTCGCATGTCGTACGTTGAATGTGAAAGAGGAACGGGAATGAGAATTTAAAAGACCAGATATGTGGTCACACGGCGCTGACAGGGACTCATATTTGGAGGTGGTTGGGGGCGGGTGTTTAGTTTTTTTTAAATTAAGTCTAATTTTATCTGAACTCCGTCTTAGCACTGCATTCGTTGGACTGGACAGAAATTGGGTCATAGTAACACACATTCCAAGACCGGATCTGTCTGTTTTAAATCAACGTGACTTCCACAAGAACAACCAGAAGATGTTGCGGATCAGATATTGCGACACTTGCATTTTATGACCTGTTGCTAAATGATGAGGATGCATCTATGGAGTTCATAATTAATGTCCTGCGTTTGCTTCTTCTCAACCGCAGGTTTAAGGACCACCCAACGTTAAATGAGAGGTACCTGCTCCTACACCTGCTAGGCAGAGGGGGCTTCAGTGAAGTTTACAAGGTACAGTTGGGGTTCATTGTTCCTTTACATCTCACAGTGCAGACCTCCATGTAGGGGCTTCCTCCCTCGAGTCAAGCCACTGGGTCATAACATGGTCTTTGTGTCGTCTCTAAAAGGCTTTCGACCTGATCGAACAAAGATATGCTGCTGTGAAGATCCATCAACTCAACAAGAACTGGAGAGAGGAGAAGAAGGAGAACTATCACAAGTATGGTTCCTCCGGATTTTACGTTCTTGATCTAAACTGATTGGTTACCAATGAAAATATACACAGCTTAGGACATGGCAATAATTCAATATTCTATTTTATCTTTGAATGGTATTGTATCGTCTTTAAATGACGATGGGATACCCAGTCTCATAGTATAAATTAATTATGATGAAAAGATGTGCTATTAAAACATCGTAATGAGGTTTTAACGGTTAAAGAAAGGAAAACTAGTTTGAGTCTGACTATCAGGATTCTACATATATCCATATCGCACTAACTCAACCAATGACAGGTATATCCAAATACCTCGCCTTTTGCTTTTAGTTCACATAATTATAATTCTTCTATATACATGTTTTGGGCGCATTGCCCTGCACTGGCCATGACTACGGTTGCCAATAGTAACCGTGCATCCTTCTCCTCCGCAGACATGCGTGTCGGGAGTACCGAATACACAAGCAGCTGGACCACCCTCGCATCGTGAAGCTCTACGACTACTTTTCACTGGACACGGACACGTGAGTTCCAGGTGGCTCCCCTCCAGACCAGTCTGAAGTCATCCAGATGACCCCTCCAGACCAGTCTAAAGTCATCCAGATGACCCCTCCAGACGACCCCTCCAGACCAGTCTGAAGTCATCCAGATGACCCCTCCAGACCAGTCTGAAGTCATCCAGATGACCCCTCCAGACCAGTCTGAAGTCATCCAGATGACCCCTCCAGACCAGTCTGAAGTCATCCAGATTACTTCAAATCTGGATGAACGGGGCGTTTCCCGTCCTTTTGCTTCGTATTTGTTTCGACATGTTGCTGGAGGCGGGGCTCTGTAAGCGCATATTTGGCAAAGACAATCTCGCCATGCAGTAGTTAACTGGGACAAAGGTTTCAAATCAACCCTGTGTAGACTGGCCACTTTAGAAACGCGCTTATTTCTGAACGCTTCATCCATTCACGCGCATGTTTCTCTTGGGTAGAATATCTCTTAACGAACCAGGAAACAAGGAGTCACTCCGCCCCTTGCTGTTTCTGGTTTCCGCGCAGTCTCCCCTCCAGAAGTTCTGCTAGAGCATAGTAGGACTGCTAGATCCCAGATGACCTCCTGGCCAACCCTAACCCACATCATCCGGTGTTACCCCACAGGTTCTGCACGGTGTTGGAGTACTGTGAAGGCAACGACCTGGACTTCTACCTGAAGCAACACAAGCTCATGTCCGAGAAGGAGGCGCGCTCCATCGTCATGCAGATCGTGAACGCACTGAGATACCTGAACGAAATCAAGCCGCCCATCATCCATTATGACCTCAAGCCAGGTAAACGCCATCCGCCGGGGTCTCGCAAACCTATTCCGACCCAGTGAAAGAGGTCAGAGACACAAAAAGGCTGGGAACTGTCGCTCTAGCCACGCGCTAAGTGTTGGATGGATGCGCCCACTGACGACCACTGCCAGACTGAAAGCGGGTCGCACACCAGACGAGGCATCGCGTAGTAGAAAGGACAACACGCCGGCGAAGATCCCGTCTTTAGGTCTTGTTCTGAGTTTAATAAAACGATGGCGCTAAGTAGCATGCCAGGGTTTTGAGCAGCGTCGGACGTTACCGCACTGTGCGAGTGCTCTCGTTGAAAGTAATGGTTTTGAATGCATAGCACGTTATATGACCACATGTCCAGTGTGCGATGTCCTTCACACACACGCTGCACGATGAACACACCGTTCCCCGTGTAATTTATTTGTGTTCCTTTTTCAAGGCAACATCCTATTGGTGGACGGCACGGCATGTGGGGAAATCAAGATCACAGACTTTGGTTTGTCCAAAATCATGGACGACGACAACTACGGCGTGGACGGAATGGACCTGACGTCGCAGGGGGCCGGAACTTACTGGTAAGCAACCCCACCTGGTGTGTCCCAAGACGTCGCTGTGTGTGGACCAGGTCTCTCAGAGAGTGTGTGTGTGTGTGTGTGTGTGTGTGTGTGTGTGTGTGTGTGTGTGTGTGTGTGTGTGTGTGTGTGTGTGTGTGTGTGTGTGTGTGTGTGTGTGTGTGTGTGTGTGTGTGTGTGTGTGTGTGCGCTTCACCTGGCTCAGGTACCTGCCCCCAGAATGTTTCGTCGTGGGAAAAGAACCTCCAAAGATATCCAACAAGGTGGACGTGTGGTCAGTGGGCATCATCTTCTTCCAGTGTCTCTACGGGAGAAAGGTAAGCACGTAAACAAACCGCTTGGAGGTGTTTGAGGACCTTGGAGTACCTGCTGCATGCTTGATGTCTGTGTTCTGGTTTCAGCCCTTCGGCCACAATCAGTCACAACAGGACATCCTGCAGGAGAACACCATCCTTAAAGCTACAGACCTCCAGTTCCCTGTGAAGCCCGTCTCCAGTAATGAAGCAAAGGTGTGTGTGTTTCTACCGCAGTATGCCGCCGTCAGGCCACTTATTAAAGTGTCACCCAACTGACTGAAGCCAGTGTGACTACAATGTCACACTGCTTATTGCAGTTCTGGCCTAAATGAGAGAGGACAGGGACAGCAGCTGGCTTGTAAAGCACCTCTTTTATCTGGGAGATCCGCAAGCCAAACATCGAATGATGATATGCAGCAGCAAAGTAAATACTAATATACATTAACATAAATACTCACCACGTCTTCCCCTGAAGACGTCAGTGGTTTCATCACCATCAATAGTTGAATACTCTACTGGGTGGTGGTGAAGTGACTGAAAGGTGCAAGCGGTCCCTTGATTCTCTTTCTAACCTCTTTCTCCCTGAGAGCCACATTGTGCGAGCGCTGCGTCCGCCCCACCTCTCACACGTCGTTGTCCTCTCCCTCCACCCAGGCCTTCATCAAGCGCTGCCTGGCCTACAGGAAGGAGGACCGCTTCGACGTGCACCAGCTGGGCGGCGACGCCTACCTGCTGCCCCACATGCGGCGCGCCAGCTCCTCAGGGACCCTGCAGGTGGGCCCAGCCGGGTCCGGGCCGGGCCCCTCCGGCATCATCTCATCGTACTGACTCTCTCCTCTTGCACTGTGACGGAACCGAGCAGCAGGCTGCTCCCACGCCTGCACCGCCCAGCACCCGCCCAGCACCCGCCCAGCACCCGCGCAGACGGGGCTGTCTGGGTGTCTGTAGGTCTGAGGATTGAGGGAGCAGGACACTGAAGGTTGGGGGGGGGGGGGGAGGGACTAGAATGGCCAAAGCTTTGTGACTCCCTTCCCCCCCCCGTCCCACTCTTCCCTTCACCCATGTTGTGGTCCTAGCGTTGACCCAGACTTGGATTGATGGCGGAGGAGGGAGGGAGGTAAGGGAAGGAGGAACCTAAGGGTAAAATGGATCTTGAGAAGATCCAGCAGAGCACTGAATGAAACTGACTTGAGAACCTGGAAGAGGATGTGAGTGGACGACCCGGTGTGTGGAGGGCCGAGGGGACACCTGGCACAGCTGCTTGGCTGGGGGCCCGCTAGGCGGTCCTGCCAGGGTGCAAACCATACAGCTGCTACACGTTCATTTACTGTAATAAGCAGGCGGTCATCGTTTTAAGAATTTCACTTTCGTTTTTGGTTTTTTGTTCAAAGTGATAGGCTTTAATTTCAGTTACAGCTAGCCATGAGATTGTAATACTTTAGCAAACTGTGGCATCTAGTAAGAAATAGGCTCTGGCAGCATACTAATGTTTAATGCACAAGATAACCAAATGTAGAAAAATGACGTTGTACAAAATCCTATGCAGGAATACTAATAAATAAATGGATGGATTGAGAGAACTGTATATGCTGTACAGGAGATAATTTTGCGGTTTTGTAAAACAAACTATTTGGGCAATTTTAGGTTTCTGCTGTGTCCCTTGTTTTGCAGCTTTAGATGTTGCTATTGTCAAGGGTGGTGTAATCTTATTTGTGTACATATGTACAGTTCTGCTGAGTAAAAATAAATGCTGGGAAATTAAAATAGTTGTGGTCTTATCAAGTACCACTACTTTATTATCGATCACTCGAATACGATCAGGGTCATTCATATTCAACTCTGGGGTCCTGCAGTCACTCCTGAGCTGCTGCTGCCATCTTGTGTTGTCTAAGTGGTACTGTGTTTTACTTTAAATAGTTCTAGCCTCATTGTGTATAAAGGCACGGACAGCAGCTGGCTTGAATCAAGTGTCTTGTAGTTCAGAACCATCTCCTGTCCTGCTCAGGAACACTTCGCTTACAATAAGTATTCAGGATGAGGGAAAACCCTACATGAAGTCACTGAACCGCTATAATCCATACAAGATTCCTGAGCTGATAATGATCTACAGTAAAGTAAACTTTTAGCAACGTCGTCTCCTGAAGAATTCTGGTACTTCACCATAAATAGTTTATTTTTTAAATACTTGGTTGTGGTTACATGAGTGAAATTCAACAGCAGCATGGTCGCATGTGCCAGGAATGAAATGTTCTTCAGTTCAAGTGTATTTGCAGTAACCTTGCATTCGGTCATGCTCTCCCATAATCCTCACACTTTCTACTTTAATCTTCAGTCCAACCATCCTCACCAAAGCATTATCTAGACCAGTGGGTGAAAGCCAAAGGGCTCAGCTCATTTTAAATGTCTACTCCCAGTCACAACAACCAGCACCTCGCGCTGGTTTTTTTGTGCATTTTTTACATTCTATGACACAGAAACAAACAACGGTCAACCCAGTGATGTATGATGCCACAGCCTGATGACACATCGTGTGGGGGGGGGGGAAGAGGGGGAAGAGTAACGATCGGTGTATTTAAGTAAACTCAATGTCCATTACGACGATACGGTGACGTTTCCCGGGCGGGGCGCAGCCCCTGACGACGGGACGGCGTACTGATGGGGGAAGGACAGCGGTGGCGGTGGCGGCGTTGAAGTGGGATCATGACCACTGGACGGCGGAGGCGGGGCTCCACGGTCACCGCCCGCGCCGACGCCCGGAAGGACGAAGTCCGACAGGGGGAGCGTCGCTCCCGGGACCAGGGGGGGCAGGTTGAGCGGAGCCAGCGGTGGGAGACCTGGGTGGGGGACCACAAAACGACAAACAGGTGAGCTTTGTAGCGCCGTTCCATCCTTAAGGTCATTGAGCTGTGCAACGATGTTCACGACCAGGTGTGGAGGGAACCGATGGGTCCTTTGGACGTGTTGCAGAGAAACAGAAGCAGCCTTGCAGACATGCTGCTTAATCGTTTACAAGTTCAAGTATTTTGTCCACAAGAGCATGGGAGAGGAGGGCTCATTGGCTAGGGTGTTGGGACTCTTTTTAAAAGAACATGGGACAGGAGGGCTCATTGGCTAGGGTGTTGGGACTCTTTTTAAAAGAACATGGGACAGGAGGGCTCATTGGCTAGGGTGTTGGGACTCTTTTTAAAAGAACATGGGACAGGAGGGCTCATTGGCTAGGGTGTTGAACTCTTTAAAAGAACATGGGACAGGAGGGCTCATTGGCTAGGGTGTTGGGACTCTTTTTAAAAGAACATGGGACAGGAGGGCTCATTGGCTAAGGCATGGGACTCTTTCAAAGGTCCTGGGTCCTGATCTGTCCTCAACCTAAGAAACTTCAAGTAAGTGTCTTTACCTGTAATTGTATTTGGGTAACTCGCTCAAGTTCAAAATGACTTGAGTTTTGCAAAATAGTATTTATTCAGCAGCTGCTCTCCATATTAACTGTAAGAGCAAACATGCCATTAACCATATCAAAGCCTCAAGTTGGGTAAACAGTTGAGCTGCATTCTTGGTGTGCATGTGATCTTTCAGGCTAAGCCAAGACAGACGAGGAGAAAGGACACCACAGCAACACTTCACCCAGGTTACCTGCAGGGGGCAGTCCACTAACTCCATGTAGCGATAGCCTGCTCAGGTCCGGCAAGGTGATGTTTAGGTTGGGGAGAGGAGGGAGAGGAGGGAGAGGAGGGAGAGGAGGGAGGCGTCCGGGTAAAGGCATCATACCTGCGAGACGAATACAGAGGCCGGTTTATGATTTGCTTTCATGCTTCACTTAACTTGCATACTTTCATCATACTTTTTGATATGCATGCATTAATGTTATGGACAAGCTCAATTAAAAGCATGTGGTTGGGATTGACCCGGTAGGCCGGTGGGAGGGAGGCGTCCAGGGGAGATCTGGTGGGGCAGCACCGGTACTGTTGGCGCTCCTGGAACGGAAGGGCATGTCATATCCTTTCAGCGGTCCCTATGATCCATACATTTATCTAACCACTGGTTCCTCCTCGGATCGATCCCCCACAGACACAATCTCAGTTTTACTTTCATCATTTTCATAAAAATATATATTCTGCATTGAACCCCAAAAATGTATAACTGACCCTTTTTAAAAAGAAAATGGAGGACAAACATGTGTTTTAGTTATTTCTATGATTCAATTTTGGGTGTGGGTGTGGGGAGAGCCTCAGCGTACCGGTCTGGAAGGCGCTGAGGGCGGGCGGCTGGGAGGAGCTAACGGTGCCGCCGCCGCTAGATGCAGACAGAGAGGCGTCAGGTGAGGCAGCAGGACTCACGGCGGACAGGTGAACCTGGGGAATCACACCGATAATCGCTCAAGATGACTGTAGTTTAAAATGTACAGTAAACTACCGCTACACAGAAAACATTGATTTATTTTATGACGTATCGTAGTAACACATGAAAATTAATACCTAAACACTGTCAACACAATATGAATATATTATATGCTACTTTGACGGCAATGATCTTTGATTTAGATCCCCAACACTGTTCGATCACAGCAGTAAAGCATACATCTCCTTTAAGCCGTACCTCTGTGAAGCCATCTTTAAGGGGAGCCGCTGGTTCGCTGGCTGTCTGTGCAGGAAAGCTGATCCTTTTGCCCTCGGAGAAAGGCAGCGTGGGTATCCTGTGCAAGTAGCCGTAGCCGATCCCACAGCCGATACTGAGGACAGGAGATCAATCAGAGATAAATCAGGACACTTTTCAGGTTTTGAAAGAAATAAAGCTTGACTGAGTTCTGATGGCAGGGATGCATTGCTAAAATGAGTTTTGGGTTTTCAAAAGCATTGTACAACTTCTCAGAACAAGAGGACACTGGGGGGGGGGGGGGGGGGGGGGCGTGCGTGGGTTCTCCCTTCATTCCCTCTCTTACCTGCCCTCTCCGCCCCAGTCACAGTTGGGGTTGATGACCACCTCACGGCAGCCGTCCGTGTCGGTGTTGTACACGTACAGCTTCAGCCCCTTCCCATCGTAGGCCTCGATGAGGGAGTACAGATCCTCGCTCTGTTTGAAGAAAGATTCAAGCTTCAAGTCAACAGTTGCCGTTGAAGCTGGACAACGGGCCTCATTCACCTACAGCGGCCATCTTGGCTCCAAACGTCAGCTGGGTTGAGGGACGGGGGGGGGGGGGGGGGGTACGGGGGGGACGGACGACTGAATGCGGAATTCCGCATTCAGTCGTCGCCCCACCCCCCCCCCCCCCCCAACCCAGCTGGCGTTTGGAGCCAAGATGGCCGCTGTAGGTGAATGAGGCCCACGGTGTCTCAGAGCATTCTTCCAGGTCTCGGCGCGACAGGTACCTCATTCATGACCGAATCGGCTCCTATGATGTAGTCCGAGTGGGGTCGCAGGCCAGCCAGCGCCGCCGGAGAATTGGGCTCAACCTCCTAAAAATACGACGAAGGGATGTTAAGTTACAATCCCATTGTTCCCCAAAAGCTAATTACTAATCGCCACTGTTTAAATAGTTTGTGTCGTTCGTGCCGACACGGGTGAAAAAGGTACAAATGTTGTAGAAATCCAAATGTTATTCGTTCGTTATAATACATTCATGTTCTTATGACATCATCACGTTTCTCAGCACCATGACAACGGCTGCCCCCTCACCAGCACATGCCACACATTCTCGTTGGCGCCATCGAAGGTGCAGAAGCGGATGCTGACCCCCAGAAGCCCCTGCCCCCCCCACAGATTGCTAGGGGTCACCGAGGTCTCCCTCACATCCAGGGTCTTGCTGCTGTACACCAGCATCTTGACGGGCTGCTCCACGTTCCCCTTCAGCAGCTCCTTCAGCGTGTCGTTGTCTTTGTTCTGGACAACGGAAGGAACAAGAAGATCCTCGTCAGTAGAGACTTCTTACATTGAGAAATCGTGTGTGTGTGTGTGTGTGTGTGTGTGTGTGTGTGTGTGTGTGTGTGTGTGTGTGTGTGTGTGTGTGTGTGTGTGTGTGTGTGTGTGTGTGTGTGTGTGTGCAATGCACGACTCAATCCCAATTAATATTGATGACATTTCTTAAGCAGCATCAATAAGCATCCCTCTCGATCGCCTCCTATTTTTAATCACATGCCTAGCATCCTGTTTAACCTGAACATGTGTAACCACCATCCTGTTTTACCTGTTGTCGCTTCACCGGTCCCTAATGCATCACCTCTGGTAGTCCATCCTGTACGAGCGTGTGATTCTGGTTCTTACCAGTCTGGTGTCTGACATGGAGACGATGAAGTCAAAGAATGGCTCCAGTCCAGCGCGGTGGCCAGGGGAATTATCTTGCACCTGGAAATCAACAACACAGTCATGGGGTTAGTCATGATGGGATTAGTCATGGAGTTGAACAAGTGGACTCAAGAAATACGTAGACGCAGGGTAATTTGTGGTATCATAGACCAGGTGCTGCAAAGCTGAATTCCCTGTTATGTGCAAATATTTGGTGTTTTGATCAGGCTGATGCTGTGCTAACACAGGCTAACTTTGAAAATTTTACATGATTGGATTGACTTTTATTTAATTGAGTAAAATAGGACCATACGGGACATGCGACTACGGCATATTCGCGCATCATTGCATTCGCAATGAATAACCACGATTTATGACAGCTAACGTTACCTAGCAGCAGTAACATGTACGGTAGTACACAAAGGTGCGGATAATCCATGGATGTTCTATATATTATTTGAGGATCATCGATTCTCCCCTGCATCCAGCGTCGAGGGAGAGCTAAACGGAACGTGGATGCTTTCAGTCATGGATTGAACACATTCAGCAGCACGTCAGCAGCCACCTGCTGGTTCAACATCTTACTCTGAGGACGTGGTATCCTTCAGATCCTCCGCCCGGAATCTCCACGCTTTGAGACCCCCCCATCTCTACCTGGAGGATCGGTGGGCTGCTGGAACACAGCCGCTGGAGCGAGAGAGAGAGAGCGAGAGAGAGAGAGCGAGCGAGAGAGAGCGAGCAAGCGAGCGAGAGAGCAAGCGAGCGAGAGAGAGGAGTTTAAAACGGCGACTCACACACCGCACAGTGCAGTAGTTCTTCCCTGCTGCTGTCCCGGAATCCAAGTACTTCCGGTAAGGTGCACGCTCACACGCGGACCCCATGGGGCACACGCATCACGCATCACACCGCGACCTATGCATTGTGCGGGGCTTCGTGGCAACCTGTATTTACAAAAAAATAAATCGGACTACTTTCCTCCTATATTAGATTAACCGATGCATATGTGCACAGTGCACATTTAACAACCCGCAAAACACTTGAATTAGCATAATAGTTCATTATATCAACTAAGTAACGGTTATCTATAGTAAAATACGATAGGTTTAATATATACATGATCGTTGATCAGATGGTGTCAATACGAAGAAAAACGGATGGTGTTTCGTGCCACTGCGTAAAAAACAACAACCAATGTGACGGCTTTCAGAGGCTGAGTAATGTGGCGTATACTTTATCTGCGGCATGCCAATCATTATAATTGGAAACAGCGTTGTTTGAAGCTTTAACTATTCACAGCACGCTTATTCCGCGCCTGGGACTTTATCATATAATCAAGGCATTACTGTGGGGAAGCGCCAGGGAAGAAAGAAGAAAGAAGAAAGAAAGAAAGAAAGTAAGAAAGAAAGAAAGAAAGAAAGAAAGAAAGAAAGGTGCTATAAGTGCTGATAAGGGCTATCGTCATCCCCATCACGTTGAGTATAGACTCGAGAAGAAGATTGATAAATATGTAATTGTATATCTTTGTGCTGCAGCGGGTCTTATCAAATAATTCGATATAAATTCGTCCGGGACAGTCCCTTTTTTTTCCATCATTCATGCTGCAGGCCTGTCTGTGTGAATGTCAGATAGCACTCACCTTGCCACCCGCTGTGGTCTGAGGTTGATCTGTTGATGCGGACAGTCTTCTCACGGAATCCTCATTGAAGGGCGAAACGGGGGAGGGTGTAGTTCACGCAGTGAAAGGTTTCAGTGACGCACACTATATAACAAAGGCGTTGAATGACCGTGGCCTGCATACTGGGCCTATTTCACCTCTTTCGTTCCCTCTTCGTGAGTATGGCACACATAGGGCCTTTGCTTTGTGATATTCTCATCCTTTGGGTGGTTACCGACATGACGAAGACTTGAGTATTTTTGTTATAAATGTGTATTGTTTGGGGGGTTAGGGTGTGGTTTTACTTCACACACAGAACAAACTGACTACAGCAGGCTTGTCCGGGATAGGGTGTGGTTTTAGGGTCAAGTATAGGGTTATGGTTTGGTTTTTAGGGTTCAGCGAAAAACGACCCCAGGAGAATCTTGACCGGAAACTTGGAACATGCCCCTGGCTTTTCTTTTATTATTATGTATTATTATTATTATTATTAATAATAATAATAATGTTATTATTCTGTATGTGTTGGGGTCATGAAAAATGCAAGACTTAAAAATGGGGTCGTGGGTCAGCAAAGGTTAGGAACCCCTGATGGAGAGTTTCAGTTTCAGTGGGTGACAGCAGTTGAGTCCACAGCACAAACAGATGATCAAGTGGGTGCATTGTTCTTGTTTACCATTTTGCTTTTAACATCAGCAAACACACAAACTGTCCTATCTTACACTGACATATTCAATAGAACTGATAAAACAACACTGGGTATGACAATATGCTTGACTAAAAGCACTGAGAATTTGTTTTTTTTAAGTTACCCTAACTAAAGAATTGTGAGCAAATAACAAATTCATTATTTAATTAAATGTATTTCTTCAAATAAATTAAACTAAAGAGAAGCACCATCCCTGCGGGTTAAGAAGCTGCAGATCCTGTTCTATTTATTACCTTTATCCCTCTGCTAAGATAAGACTGTGGCCAATAAGAGGAGGCTATTCAGGCAATCATAGGCAATCATCATTATCTCAGGACTGAGAGTCCAGCCAGGAAAATGAATGTCATATTTGTCTCACCAGAATCATGGGAAAGAGATACAGGGCTGCTATTGGCTGGTTTGGTCTTAGAAGAGAGATACAGGGTTACCATTGGCTGGCTTGGTCTTAGAGGAGAGATATAGGGCTGCTACTGGCTGGCTTGGTCTTGGAGGAGAGATACAGGGCTGCTATTGGCTGGCTTGGTCTTGGAGGAGAGATACAGGGCTGCTACTGGCTGGCTTGGTCTTGGAGGAGAGATGCAGGGCTGCTATTGGCTGGCTTGGTCTTAGAGGAGAGATACAGGGCTGTTATTGGCTGGCTTGGTTTTAGAAGGGACGAAAAGAAGCCGCTCTGAATTATTGACCTAAAAAAGGAAATATAAGTGAAAAGTGAAATATTAAAAACAGTTGTGCATAAGCCGTCGACAATGCACTAAATTGTGCAGAGAATGAAGAGGTGGATGGGGGAGTGGGGGGCCCAGTCAATATTATTACCATTTCATTAGCCTTGCCTCTCACAATGGGAACATCAGCATCTATCAGGGAGCTAATGTGGCAGTGACTCCCAGGGGTAGGAGAGAAACGTCTGGCACATCACAAAGTCAATGACTGGATGTAGGAGGGCTTGGGTGGAGGAGGAGAAGGGGGAGAGGGAGGAGGAGGGGAGGGGGAGAAGGAGGAGGAGGAGGTGGTTCAGTTGAATAGATACTGAGAAAGCATCTGAGAAATCAAAACACGCACACACACACAAATTAAGAGGACGCAACGACACAACAACATTGAAGTTGTAACGTAACGGGAACAGTGGAGGTTTTATCATCAATGTCAAAAGGAGAAACATAACTCCATGTATCTGCGTAGTGGTTGGCACCTCCTGCAGGTAATTCCAGAGACAGACATAAAGGCATTACACAGTCTGGTGAGCTGCCTCCTCCCCCACCTCCCCTCCTCCTCCTAAGAGTGGGACGACTAAAGGTAAGAGAGGAAACGGGTCATCCTTGTTATTGTTAAATCCAGCGTTGCACAGCATCTGTTTAAATGTTAACAGTATGTGTCATTTGAATTGATGGGCTTAGCGATTGTTGATTAAAGTGGCAATAAGCGCATACCGTGTAATATTTTTATATTGATTTGAACATAACATAGGCTACATTTGTGGCATTATAGCTATAATAGCATTCTGCGTTGTAGTAGACATCCAACCCCATTGTCTCTGATGATGTAACTTGTGGTGGTGATCCGACCACACATTGAGTCACTAGACTGTGACATGAGGCGACCTTAGCTCCATTAGCCTTCAATTATCCCCAGCTTCTGGAGCACCTGCTACCCCATTAGCTCTGTAATTATCTTTCTGGCACAATCCAACAGACTGACTCCAGGTATGATCACATTATCGCCATCTTCAAAAACTAACACAGACAACCGCCACGCCGTCGTGGGATGGGTATCCATCGCTCTTTACTCGAGGGAAGTCTCGTAGACGTGTTACGATTTCCTTTATCCCATTACGACCGGTGAAGTCCCCCCCCCTCCTCCTCCTCCTCCTCCCACCCTTCCTCAGTACACCGTACTCACACCCCCCCCCCCGAACTTTACAAAGCAGCCCGTGACATCGGCTCCATAATGATCGCTGCAGTCAACCGCGAAACAAAAGAGACGGAGGAGGCCAGTCAAATCGCCGGCCCCCCCTACACCCCCCCCCCCCCCCCCCCCACCCCCACCCCCCAACCCGGGAACTAAAACCAGCCGAGCAGAGCCCTGAAATTGGCTGCCTGGGAAAATTTTTAAGAGAGCACAGTCTAATGCCTTTTATGATAAATATCTAAAAAGGTGGAGTAATGAAAAGAGTGGTGCAGTTAATGTGAAGAGGGGAGGGGGTTATGAAATCTCAGCTGCTAGAGGATCAGCCAATAATATTTCCCTCAGGGCGATGAATCTGAGGGTAACGGTTGGTGACAATAAGAGAGACCAAAGAGATTTGAATAGGACACTCAGGACATATAAAACTCACTTGTAGGCCTACTTTTACAGACCCATCTTCAAACTGCATGAAACACAAATGTTTAGGCCTTACCTATAAGACTACAGCTGCCATCAATGTCCTTTTTTACCCCTAGTGGTCAGAAACCAATTAATGTACTATAAACAGCCTAAAGAATAAACATAGACAGCAGTGTGTAAAATTAATTAATTAACTACACAATTTGCAATTTAGGAACGAGATTAATGGCAGTGTATGTCCAAATTCCTGAAATCTGAGAAAGAATGGTCAGAGACTAGTGGTCAAGCATTCCTTAACACCAACTTCAAACATTGCTCACAGTTCTGAAGCCAACTGTATATGTCCTATGCCATTTAATTTATAAAACAAAAGGACCATAGCATGTGGAGGACCAACACACACGACGACACAGTGATACAAAAATGAATACAATTCATGACGATTCAATGTTAAAAGTCGAACACTATGTGGCTTGTATGATTTTCTTCTACATGTTTGGAGTCGTTTTTTGGAGGAGCAGGGTTCCAAGGATGTCCATATGTGACCATGTGAGTGATTTGGTAATGAGTGATTTGGTAATGAGGCCTTGGTTTAGTTGTAGCAGAGGTAGAATTCACCTGACCTGATGTCTCTGCTCTGGCCCGTTAGCCCACAAGTGGACCATGTTATTTCTACATTCATAAATAAGTACTCACATTTATCAAATACATACAGAAATAGATACATTCATACGTACAGAAAATATTGATGAATATGAAAATAGAACAATAAATAAATACAGAAAAAATATATATTTGGATGTACTCTTTACATTTATTCATTCAAGTAGTTTACACGTTCGTTTTTTATTTTGTCCTTTTTTGTCTTCCTTTCTGATAGAAGCTTTAACTACACAAAGAATTGGAGGTCAGAGAGAGTAAGTGGTTTGAAATCCATGATATTAATAATACAGACATCTGTCCCAGGTGGTGAAGATAATGGTTAATCATTGTTGTGCTTTTATTTTTTAACTCTTCATCAAAGCACAAGGAACCACACTGCTGGACTGGACAACATTTAGTCACTATCCACAATGACAAAAGAGTTACATCACATAGATTGCACTTAAGTTTAGGTGGCAAGGTAAATATCTCTACATAAATATCTTAATTCATCCACGTGAGAGGCAGGTATGTATGCATATGTGTAAGTATAGTGTTCTTTGGTTCACAAATACACAAAAGGACGTATACGTATTTAAAACATTCTGATAAACATTTCCAATCGAAATGAGGATATCTTAAAAATGGAATAGAATATCGGTTAGCCTATCCTTACTTACAATATCTTAAATGTAAATAAAGTGTTGCGTCTGTTACATTCTATCTGCCTGCTCGTGTTTCCTATAGTAAAACTGGGACACATTTGTGACAAAAGCAATGTAACAATAAATACTATACACAGTCTAGACAAAAGGAGCAGCTCTAAAAACACAGCAATCGATTACAGTACTTGTGCTACACAGTCGGTATGAAAAGGACGCGATGGTGAGGGTACAGTATACTTCTGGTTGGGTAAGTACGATAAGTATTAGACAACACTACAGTCAGGACGTGGTATCATGTATATTACAGTAATACTGGGGATGTCGACGCTGGACGCGTTTCCCACTAAGATCTACGTTTTTTAATTTTACGTTGTAATAACGATGTTGTAGTTATTAGTAAAATGTTTAGCTTCACCGCTAAGAGGGAGAATCGTAGTAGTGGTTTTCTCGCCACTACGTATTGAATCAAGAGGACTTGTATTTATATCTTGACGTTGCCAGAAAACTGTGCTGGGGGAGATTGTTGGGCTAAACTTTTACTCAGAGGATTAAAACCCAAACCAGACAACAGTGTGCAAACCTTGGAGTGGGAGGGGTCTCCTCTGCACACCAGCACCAATCAGGTGCTCTCTCTTACAAGTCGTGGCCCAGTCGCTCGATCTCATCGATCAGGAAGTCGATATCGAAGCGTGTGGCGGCAGGGTTGGAGATCACCATGCGGAAGAAGTTGACCTTCTCCCCTTGTGGCTGGTAGCCCACCATGGTGGTTCCACACTCCATCATCAACGCCTTGATCTTAGGAGCCACCTGCGCTCCACAGGGATAACATACCCATACTGATCACTCTTTGGTCCAACATAACCATCCTGATCACTCATTGGTCTAATATACCCACACTGATCACTCTTTGGTCCAACATAACCATCCTGATCACTCATTGGTTTAATATACCCACACTGATCACTCTTTGGTCCAACATAACCATACTGATCACTGATTGGTATAACATACCCATACTGATCACTGATTGGTCTAACATACCCATACGGATCACTGATTGGTCTAACACACCCATACGGATCACTCACTGGTCTAACAGACTCAAACTGATCACTCATTGGTCTAACAGACTCAAACTGATTACTCATTGGTCTGACATAACCATCCTGATCCCTCATTGGTCTAACACACCCATACTGATCCCTCATTGATCTAACATACCCCTACTGTCCACTCATTGGTCTGACATAACCATCCTGTCCACTCATTGGTCTAACATACCCCTACTGTCCACTCATTGGTCTAACACACCCATTACGATAACTCATTGGCCCTCAGCATCGTGGAAATCGTTGGGGATCGAAACCTAGTACCTTTCTGCTTGGTGTCCCGACATTATCCTGCCCCCATGAGCATAATAATATCCAACAGTGACCATAAGGCAAGGCTCGTAGGTTGGAGTGGGGGGAGGTGATGTCACGGAGGTCAGGGGTCGTTACCTTGTGCAGCCGCTCCCGTCGCTCCTTGCCGTCAGGCATGGCCCGCAGGCTCAGGGGAAGGTACCAGAAGCATACGTTGGTGTGCTGGGGCTGATGGAGAAACACAGGAAGAGGACAAATGAAAGAGTGGCCAGAACCATTGAATCAATACATACTTCTGCAATCGCTGGTTTTTTGTAATTGGCTCAAATCGTGCACCAGGCACCAGAGGTCACACATTAGGAGACTACGATTCGATTCACATTCGGGTTCACAGTAAATCAAAGTCTTGATGAGGACCATTATAAAAACATTATGGCTTTAGGTTTGAGTTTGTTTTATGAAACGAAATGCTGATCCAACTGGATGTTATCCGAGTATATTATCCAAACTGTAGCATAACGGGACGGTTTTGCTGGGTCAACAATTCATGCCGAGGCCACAGCTGCACTGGGGCTCCGTTAATGAGTTTTCATGCTTTGTATTCATCAGAGAAATTAGCCGCTCTGACCCATTTTAAAGGGTTTTAATTGGAGGACATTATGTATTTGCTGAAATGAGGAGGGAGAGAATATCTTAAGAAATACCTCTCCTTCGAACACCATCTGGTAGCCCTCTCGGTTCTTGATCTTATTGTAGAGATACGCGGACAGGTCCAGGCACCTGTCGATATGCTGCTCAAATCCTACTGTTCCCTGAGAGAGAGAGAGAGAGAGAGAGAGAGAGAGAGAGAGAGAGAGAGAGAGAGAGAGAGAGAGAGAGAGAGAGAGAGAGAGAGAGAGAGAGAGAGAGAGAGAGAGAGAGAGAGAGAGAGAGAGAGAGAGAGAGAGAGAGAGAGAGAGAGAGAGAGAGAGAGAGAGAGAGAGAGAGAGAGAGCGAGAGAGAGAGAGAGCATTATGATATTGTTCTCCCTTCTACAACAGTGAATACGGCCACATCCTCATCCTACTCAAACTAAACTCTCAAACAAGACCCAAACACATCACCGTCATCATCTACAAACAAATATAGAACTACAGATACCTTTGCCTTCCACATGAGCCAGAACTTGAAGATATCAACGTGGCGTCCACACTGAATAGCCTTGTCGCCCGTGTCGTAGGTGATGTCGTACTGTTTGTCCGGCTGGAACAGGTAGCCAGCACACATGGAGTTGCAACCTTGTAATACGCCCTGCAATCATAGAAATATAGGAAGCCGTATCGGCGGGAGACGGGGTTAATGCACCAGAGACGATATGGAGCATGAATGTGTGTGTATGCCTGCATGCTTTGCATATGTCATCATCAGCTTGAGTGTGTGTGCATGCATGTGTGCATGCGTGTGTTTGTGCATGTCTGTGTGCATATGTCTGTGTCTGTGTGCATATGTCTGTGTCTGTGTGCATATGTCTGTGTCTGTGTGTGCATGTGTGTATGTGTGTATATATGTGTGTGTGTGTGTGTGTGTGTGTGTGTGTGTGTGTGTGTGTGTGTGAGAAGCCTACCCTCTCCCTGACCAGGATAGCAGAGCACTGCAGTGGGACTCCCATCATCTTATGAGGGTTCCAGGTGACAGAGTTTGCTCTACGGAGACGTTGAGTTACAGTAAGACGGCTGTGTAGCATCAGGTACTACGCTGTGTTATACATACACAGCACCACGGCATCAATATACTATACTGTACTATACTGCAGTGAGACGGCTGGGTAGCATCACGTTCTATACTGCGTTGTACATACACAGCACCACGGTATCAATATGAAATCAACTGAGACTAAGAACAACCAAAACATACCATCACGATTAAGAACTACAAAACTCAAGTGCTGCATGACCAGTTTGTAGTGAAATAACTGGACAGAGTGCCGGGTAGCTATATGAACCACAAAGACATGGTGAGTCGATTTGAAACTAAAGATATATTACTGCATAATAGTCGCATCTCAGAGGTACCTCTGCATCTCTATACGCCATATGCCTTGGCTTAGCAGAGTGATGTCCGAGTGATGTCCTGGGCCAGAATGACCCGTCTGAGTTAGGATTGACCTGACCAGCCCAGTGAGCAGCCATCCTCATTTACATATTCATCTACGTACCGCTCAATCCCATTCAGTTTGTGTCTGTGTTTCCTGGACATCAGCAGCCCTCCTCCCCATGCACCCTGTATACAACAACCAACAATAAACAACAACAAACAACAATTGTAACATTAGTAATGTCCCAATCACAATTCATATTGTGACATTGTATTGAATTAATTGCTTCTTTTAAAATGTTATCATTCTATCAATGTGTTTAATCTGTAAAGTACTTTGAATTGTGTTTGCTGTCTGGAAGGTGCCGTATAAGTAAAGTTTGATTTGATTCGATTTTATCGGAAAAGTGTTATTGACAATTCCCTTCTCGCTTTTTACACACAGAAATGTCATTTGGCTGCCATTAAGACATGGGTTTATCTGTGGCCCGCGGCCTACGGTGTGCTGTAGCGTGAACCTCGTCGAAAACCTTTCCTGCATGTTCTATCGGTGTTCAAGGCGGTGTTTCCTTACGTCCACGTGGAGCCACATGTTGTGCTTCTCACAGATGTCTGCGATCTCATTGATGGGGTCGAACGCGCCGTAGACCGTGGAGCCGCCGGTGGCGTTCACGAACATCGGCACGTAGCCCTGCGGGGACAACGGCATCGGGGAGACCATTGCTCATCGTTCAACATGCTAAGATACATCCAGGGCCCGCGTCTTCCATCGCGATTCTCACTTTCCTCACATACACCCCTTTTCTATTTCCCGCTCTCCACTTTAGAAAGTGCCCTCGTTTCCGCATGTCTTGTCAATTCCCTCCACAGTTGGTGCACCGCTTCAGGGTGCAGTAAGGAGCTTTAGGAGGCGGATGGATCACACATCCACCCAGACAGAACCATTAACCTCAGGGTGGACCTTTCTGTTGGCCTGGAACAAGTCTGTCGTCGCTGCACAGTGAGGTAAAAACAGCGAGTTTTCACCTCACTGTGTGTGTTGGTCCTGCTGCATCGTCATCGTCATCATCACCATCATCATCCTCACCCTGGTCATTATCCTCGTCATCATCATCATCATCATTGTCATCATCCTCATCCTCATAATCATTATCCTCTCTAGTATGTGAACATTAGGGCTTAGTCTATGTCTTTCCATAACTGAGACCCCAATGTTTTCAGAATAAATTACCTTCTGCTTTGCGTCGATGACTTTGGCTTCCAGATCTGCAGGGATGACTCTGCCTCTGTGGGAGGAATTGACACGATGCGTGACGCACGTTAGGCTTTTTGGGGTTACATTTCAACCAATCACGCGCACCCATGTCTCCTGCATGTGACTCGCGTGCTACACACCTCTCGTCCGTCTTGAGCAGGATCAGGTTCTCCGTCCCGAATCCCAGGGCCGCACTCGCCTTCTTGATGGAGTAATGGCTCTGGGGGGGAGGGGGGGGGTGGGGGGATGGCCGGTTAGACACTTAGTATGCAGCGTTCAGTCACCCCCTCATTTAGCACAGCGTTTCTCTCACGTCGTGTTTAGCCAGGGCCCAGTAGTGCTTGACCCTCCGCCTCCAGGGCCCACTTAGACCCACATAAATAAGACGGAATATATACAGTACTGGAATGGCCAAATTAGCATGAATGTCAAAACGAAGAGGGTGTTAAGTGTTTTCCATCCGTGAATGAGTGACTGTGGCACGGTAGTCCCTGCTGCCCAGACCAGACCCAGGGCGGGGTTGAGTCAGCGCTTTCATTTAGCAGACACTTACAGTTATTTACTTTGGGACTTCCACTTGAAGTCATAAAAAGACTTCCGCTGAATTCAGATACATGGCATTAAGGTCAGACTACCAGCTTAGGGAGGCCCACAGGTTAGGCTCGGACATCGGGGATCGAACCCCAGTGCTTTGCGGCAGGGATTCGAACACCCTAACCGCCACACCACCCTGCCCTAGCCACACCACCCTGCCCTAGCCACACCACCCTGCCCTGTAGTTATTCTGTTAGTTTGTGTTAGATTGTGTCTTTGTATTCCTTTCCCCCTCTGCCCTTTCGGTGCATTGTCATCTCTGATCATCCTAACACCAGGTGTACAGTAACCGTGCCAACAAAGGCATTGTTTTCCTCACGTGTTCGGAGGTGAAGAGGACCAGCCTGGGGGCGGCGGCCATGCCTTTGGTCTTGACCTCGGGGAAGAACTTGTATCTGGCGATCATCACGCTGTACATGTTGGATATAGCGCCACCTGCAGACATCAGCGGGGACATTAAAAGTCTAGGATCGCAGCATCGGTAGAACACAAACAAAGAGCATCTAACTATTGCAGGAGCTCACAGGATCCAAGAAGAGCTGTGTGCGAGATCTCTCACCTGGAGAGAAAATCCCATCTCCCTCTCCCTCGGGCCAGCCAACAATCTCTCTCATCTTCTTCAGAGTCAGCTGCTCCATCAGTACGAAAACTGGAGCTATCTCATAGGTAAACCTGGAGATCACATTGGAAAACAAAGCATGAATCTGTGTCGTACAATTTTTAGTGGCGTACTGATGCAAACTGTGGAACTGCGTTTCACATGGAGCACCACGGGACTGAGACGGCTAGGTGATTAATAAATGCAATATGTCCTCCCAGGTACAAGGAGATGTATTCATATACGCGCTTTAAAGTTCCTCAAACACATGCGGCTTATGGAAGTCATCAAAGAATTATGGAACTTTTTCTATGAAAGTTGTTATTTTAAAGTTAATTATTGAATTCAAGTAGCCAAATGTGTATCTACCAAGGCATTAAGGCATGAAATGAAAGAATACAAGAATACAAGAATACATACACACATACACCTCCTGCTTTCATTTTGGATCGAATATTAGCATAGCTCCCTCAAATGATCTCCTATTTTAATTTTAAGCCTCTTACCATTTCAATTTTCTTACTTGGCACACACAATGTCAGCCTTGCATTTTCAGTAAACCACTAGTTCACACTAAGTTCATTTCATTCCAGTCATTGAGAGATGACTGGATGATGATTTATTATGTGCAACACCATGCTTATGTTTTTCAGCCTATTGGTGCCAATCAGTCATTGCCAGGGCTCATTTCTGTTGATAGAACAATCAATTAAAGCTAATTGCTCAAATGTAAGCAATCCCCCACCCTTCAGGTTAAAGTCATTAATGAGGGTGTTGCCTAAAATACCCCATCGTACATTAGAGTTTTTATCGTTGGTTATTTTTCCGCTGCTTTTGTCCAAAGAGTGATTTTAGATTCATGTCCTTAAGGAGCAGGTAGGGGTTAGGACATCTTGCTCCAGGTAGACTGCAGACATTGGAAATCGAACCTAGTACCTTTCCGCTGGTCACCTAACAAGCTAGCCACTGCACAATTGTGCCCAATATTGTTTACATGTTATTCAGCCTATTCGTGCAATCAGTAACTGCCACGGTCGAATTCTGTTGGAAGAACAATTCATTTCATGATGGTGTAGCCCATAATAGACACGCTTGCATCAGAGGTTTAAATAGAAGGAGTTTGGGAAACGTTAATCATATGTTTTATTGAGAACCAAACACTGAACAACAACCATGATATCCCCACTAAATACAGCTATTGACGTAACAACGCTGTGATTGATTAGCGTGGAATCCATCAGTTCTCCATGTTACTACTAATACTACTACGACAAAGCACTTTTGGAACACCACTTAAGGGTTTCGAAACAACCATTTTCAAAGCTGCTGAAGCAGGTGAAACCAGCTTAGAGGACAGAGTGTGTTGTGGTGTTCGATTTAATGGTGCGCTAAGGTGCTCCATCCTCCGGTAGTGGAGACGATGGAAGTCTAGAAAGTTTTGCAGGAAAGTACAAAAGTGATGATATGTTGACGGTTCTGAAGAGCCACGTACGACTTTTCCTGGTGGAAGACGCTGAGACAGCAGAGTCCATGAGCACTTCTGTTGCTGGGCTTTTATATCTATAGCTACAGGCCAAACGCTCCTGACGTTTGCAGTGGAAAAATCCATATGTTGTTTACTTTTAAATGATTTGACTTTGCTTTTTCAGGCTGCGTTAACTAGCTCATCAACATTTGTTAACTAGAGTTGTCTAGCTCCCCTTTTGTCTCCCAAAAAGGAGACAAAAACACCTTTGATGTAAAGACGATAGCATTACAAAGAGGGGGTGAAACTGTGCCTCCTTTCCCGAAGAACAACAGCCTTCTGGGGTGGGGGGGGGGGGGGGGGGGGGGGGGGAATCATTCCCTCTCAGAATTTAGGCTGCGTTTGTTTTATTAGCTACCTAAACTATTAATTTCTCCATGACAATTACTGATAAATATGAATACTATTAACCTTTAGAATTGAGACTGTATTATTTTGTTATTTATTTGTGTATTTTTTTTTATTATTGCATACCTTTCTTCATCCGATCTAAGTAATATTACTGCTAAAGTAAATTCATTAAATACAATCAGGCCTGTATGTAGAATGTTGTATTGTAGGCTTTCATTTATTTGCATGTTTCTTTATTTTATGTTAAGCTTCCTTTCTTCATTCAAGCCTTTGTTTCTATCTGCGTGGCTGAGCACCTCTTCAGGAGCTGTGTTGGAGGGACTCTGTATTTCCCCGCCTGGGGGGCCGGAGAACAAGGGCCAGAGTGAATTGCCTTAATGGTGATTCACTTTGTGTAACGTTATCCTCTGGGGAGACGCTGCGTCTGTGCTCGTGCTATTGTCACCGGGACCGGGAACAAGTGTTACATAAAACAAGACACTGTGTTCTCTCTGAGCACAGATCAATATGCAATCTGGATTGCCTGCAGGCCGGTATAATCCGGCCTCAGTGGTGGGAGAGCCCGAGAGCACGGTGACGTGTCTCCTGATCCCTGTTCCCTTTAATTAGTCTAAGTTCGGCCCATTTGCATCTTATTCTGTGTGCTGGGATCGGGATCTTCTTTGGCACTTTTAGCACCACATAGTATTATACTTTTCATTTAGAGAACACACTCGTGTCCGACATGCGTATGTTTGTTGCGCTCACATGTTGGTGTTGGCGGTGGATGTGAGCCACTCCCCCGCCAAGCCGATGATGTCCAGGCCAGTGGACAGCTGATTGAAGAACCGGGGGTGACCTTCACATGTGATACGAATTAGACAACGACAAGTGATTTGAGGGAACGTGTTCCAGATAATCGATAGTAATCAATAGTCATTGTTACTGATTAAAAAAAAAAAAAAAAACACAATGGGTTCACAGTCTCACCCGTCCGGACCCCGTACTTAAGGGTGTCCCGGCAGTCCACCAGGATCTGCTCCAGGGACTCGGGCTGGTCCGACAGCTCCAGGTTGAAGCCCTCCATGCCCTCCAGCAGCTGGTGGGGGTGGTGGAAGTCCAGGACCTTGGTGGAGCGGTCGAACGTCTTCCTCACGTACGTGGTGAGGATGTCCACGATCTCAAACAGGAACTGCATGGTTTGTTCCTCGCCGTTTTTGGCCGGAAGCAGGTCTGTGGCGTATCCGGTTAACATGTTGAGCATAGTTAGGAGTACTCAGTGTAGCTGTGTCTTCATCATGTGGCCTCCCATAGCTCAGGCTGAAAGCTGTTTTATTTATTTCTGAAGGCATGACATTAACACATGATAACTGATCATGATAACTGTTCAATTTTGTAAATTATTATTATTATAGTTCAGGCCATTGTCTAGTTTACAACCACGGATTAATTTATCTTTTGGAAACATAATGAGAATATTAATATGTAGGCAATATATATATATATATAAACTATTGGTATCAAACACAATAATGGCTAAACAGAAAATATAACACAAAGAAATTTGCTGGATCACATTTCCGGCTGTCGAAACGATCAATCAAAAATAACGAGTGCTGCTACTCAAAGGAAATGTCTCAACACACCAACCTATTCATTTATCAATAAAACGTTGTTCATTTCTGTTTTTTTTTATATAAAGACATGTTTAGGCACATTTTAATGATTATAACAAATAAAATATTTTATAGTTTTTTCTCTATGTTTTCCTACCTCTGGCGAACATGTTTGAGAAGTCCGTCTCAGTGCGTCTGAAGCGGCCATCTCTCTCGCTGTTGTCGCACGACCGCTGGTTCTTGGAGGAGCGCTCTTGGAGAGAACTCACAATTCTGCTCTTATCGTCCAGATTGTTGTTCTTCTGCAAAAATCCTAAATGATCACAGGACGGGGACGCGGGTGGGTGTTGGACATTTCCAAACATTTTACAAGCACTCACTTTCTCCTTATGGCTGCTCTGCTGAAAGGCTTATTCCACGTCCGGAGAGGGACATCGCCAGCCCGAGAATTCAATTTATAGACGGAAGAGCTCGAGGGAGGTTGAGCCAAATGACATCAGAACTGAATTACAGCCATGACCGAACAATGCGCTGCTAATTGGAAATGGTAGATTTCCTTTTGTCAGACACCCCGGACCAACAGCACACGCCCAGGAGTAGAGTTAATAGAGGTGGAGGCTTTTGTGAATGGCAACATTGGAGGTGGTGTAACGGAGCTACATGGCACGCTCACCTATGGGACGAACAACACCTCTAGTCCTTTATCACGGTGATACACTGTAGGCCCTATGAGAATGTCACCCTAGGAATTTACTGCCATTTTAGCCTACTGAGGCAACAATGTCCATTTTTTTATGTAGGCCTATAAGTTGGTCTTTTTTTTTTTTTTTGGTGTTGGCTGTTTGCAAAGCAATGTGATGCGATCTGATCTATCAAAAAGGCAAAAAATCAGCGACAAGTGAAACAGTGACCACGTGGTAGAATCGTGTCCCTGTAGGACCTACTGTAGCCAAAAGGCTTTGGTTGACCTAGGGTAGGTTGACCTACCCCACGCCAGCTAATCCCAGAGGATCATCGGGGCGTACGAAGCAAACATGATCATGCATGCATCATATTTATTTTAAATGATTTTTATAGAAAATAATCGATTGGTTGGCGTAGGCCCACGGTTCACTGTACATTCGTTTAGTTTTTTTTTTATAACCATATAAGCCTACCCATCTAGGCCTACTCCGCGTTCTACAGAAGCTGGAGGCCTGTTCTTTATTACCGATCAAGACTGCGTGGCCTATACAAAAACACACAACGTTGTGTTGTCATGGTTCTTGACCTCTGACAAGGCAATGGTAAGCTTTTATTCCAGGCCAAATAATTGGGTTCAATTAACGTTTTAAAAAAGGAAACTTACCACATATCTTTATTCCCAATTTTCTGGTGCACCCATGGGCCGCTCCGTACCACGCGTCGTAACCTTGGATCGTTTGGATGAGAAACCAGATCAAATACTCTTGTAAAAACAGCCAAAAGCATAGCATAAAGAATATACATTAGATATGCTATGAAAAAAATAAGAATACAAATAAATACAAAATAAAAGAATTAAAAACAAAAACCCTCCTAAATTCCTGTATTAATAGGACACCATATCCTTAGTCAATGTTTATTTTTATTTTTATCGTTGAACCCGATATCGTATTGTCCTATGTGCTTTATGGTGACTATCCTTTGTAAAGATTTAGCCTTTATCTGCCGTTTGATTTATTCTCCGCTCCACAGATCTAATTGGGTGGTAAAGATGCTGGTTAAAATGCACGCATCAGTCGGCCTGACGCGACTGGCCCGGCAGATAGAAGACATCCGCGTTATCAATGGCTCCCAGCCGCGGGGGGAATGGCCCGTCCCATTGGAGAACAGGACGTTTAGCCGATGGGGGTTAGGGATGGAGGGACGGAGGTGGGTGTGGGGTGTGCGTGGGGGAGGCTACCTCCACCACCACCCCCCCCCCCCCCCCCCCCCACACACATCCTCATTTAACCCCAGCTTGCTTTTGATCATTACCTCCATCATTACTCTCCTCCACAGATCATCGGAGGCACTTTAACCCGGGCCTGCTTGAGGTTTTTCCCCCCATTTAACAACCCACATCGGCCATCTTTTAAAAAGAAAGACAAGTAAAATAGGCGTTTGAAGAAATGGAGGTTGAAGTAGGCCTATTGAATATATTTTAGGCTGCTATAAGATAATACAGTCAGTTATTCGCTTTGAGCATCTGCTGCAATAGCAAATGGAAACGAATGATTTGCTATAAAGGCCTGTCAACAAAATTTGATAACAATAATTATAATCAATAATAATAATCAAATAATTGTTTTCTCTCTCTTCATATCTATATATCTATCTATCTATCTATCTATCTATATATATATATATATATCTATATATATATATATATATATATATAAATAAAGGCATATATATTAAGCATTGTGTGTGTGTCTGTCTGCCTGTGCGTGTGTGTCTGCCTGTGTGTGTGTGTGTGTGTGTGTGTGTGTGTGTGTGTGTGTGTGTGTGTGTGTGTGTGTGTGTGTGTGTGTGTGTGTGTGTCTGCCTGTGTCTAGGTGCCGTTAATGAGGCTAAATTAAAAGGAACTTAATTCTCCCATCCAGGAGGGTAAAACCCAACGCTGTGTCACTAATGACAACGAAACAAACACAACAGTTGTATAAACGCGAAACATAATGGCTTACTACCAAAATAATACTCAAAATAAACGTAGGCTATATATATATATATATATATATATATATATATATATATATATATATATATATATATATATATATATATATATATTACATGTAACACACAATAATAGGACTAATAATAATAATGAATAATAATTAAATATGGACAATTTGATCAGATCTCGACCGCATACCGCAGGGGTTGTTCTGGGAGCTGTTCTGGGGGTCTGTTCTGGGGGGGCTCTTATATGGGGGCTGGAACACATAATTGTGTCCAGGGCCAGACCTCAGTGCCGGCAGAGCCGTCCCTCAGCGAGCTGCACGGAGCTCCGTTGCGCTGCGGTGATTTGTCGGGAGGAGGGGATCTCACCTGGCACCGCTCTCGCTTCCGTCTAAATGACGGACGGCTTCGCCCGCAGAGCAAATATCACAAGCTAAACAGCATTTGATGTGTGATGGACCTACTTGAGCCCGGTGGTGGTAAATGTGTCGAGTTGGGGTCCGGTTCTCCTCCGCCAGAGGACGAGCAGGGGGGAGCAGACTCCGCCATGGCTCCTGAGACAACACGGTGAAAAAGTCTTCACTTTAGACCGTCGGCACTTCGTTTTAACGGCTGACATTATTCAAGCTGAAGCGCACCCCTGGTCGGTAGATAAGAATTCATTGTCTGTTGTATCGGAAAACATGGAGGGATCATTTTCAACTTTTTCTTTTTAAAGACACATGAAGATGCCCCTCTCCAGGCTTGGCGGAGAGGCTCCGTGGGCGGCAGAGGGCACATAGGAGACGTGCATAGGCGACGTTGGCGTAACGAGGAGTCACAAGTTGAAATCCAGTCAAGCCACAATTTGGCCCAGAACTCAATCAGACTTAACGGTGTATCGCACCGTTAAAAACAGCACAAGATTTCGACAGTCGACAGTCAAAATAGCCTCCCGATTATTTTAATAGCATTTCATATTGCAATCCTGAGGGGCCGATTTATCTCCGTTATTGGCTTTGTGTACATCCCATAATACATAACACAACATCTTTATCCAAGAGTAAAAACTATATTTTCAATATAAAATTATTATTTTGACATGTGGAACAGTGATTAACACTATTCCCAATAAATGGAAACAAACTCCAGTTATCTCATATCAAATACTTATTTTTGTATTTTTTGCTGTTGATGCATATCATTACTAAAATACATGATTGTTGGGAATATTTCAACGGTGACCGTGAATCAGGTCAATGTCATGTGAAAAAGATGCTATGCAACGTCCATTCAATCTCATTTTGTCAAATTAGTTATAACTGTGTCCCATTTCAGGACACACAGCCCAAATACATATTTTACGCGGATTCTCAATGAGGTAACCGAAGAAATGTTTTGTTTTTTAAATGGTCATTTTTAAAACACCTGTTAGATCATCTTCAACGACACTAAATTAACATTCAACAACAGACATCTCAACCTGTTACAGCCTAGAGACACATAACGCCTCTTACCGTTTTCACGCTGTGGTCCAGACAGGTGCAGTCCAGGGAAGCGAATTAACAACCAAATTAAGCCTTTGAGGAGACACTGGTGTGTGCGTGTGTGAGTGTGAGTGCGTGCACGTGTATGTGGACACTCTGAGGAACAAAACTGGGCTCAAGCGTCAGTCTTCAGCATTAATCCAGACAAGGTGACGTTTTTGTTGTTGAAACAGGTAGGAGTTGCAGATGTTTAACCTGCTGCTCTGTCTCCATGTATTACGCACGCAGGAGTCAATCTAATTCATTCCCCGCCGCTGCATATATTCCTGCGGATATAAGAGAGGCAGACCCGAGCTTCTCAGCTCTGCACATTTACCCACAACGGCGACGTTTGACGCTGTATAGTATGACTTTTTGTCTGTCGATTTTTATCCCTCGCTCTTTTTTACTCCTTGTCACGAACATGGACTTGAAGTTTGATCCTGCGTGCAGCACATTACGTGTGTATGTGTGTGTGTGTGTGGGGGGGGGGGGGGGGGGGGGGGGGGAGAAGGGGAGGGAAAGGTTGATGTCTTAACGTGAATGAGATATGAGAAAGCCCACAACATAGAGATCCTCCATTATTCCACATTGAAAGAATACATCCTAAAATCCAAAGCCTTGTATTTAAATAGGCATCGATGCGTCTTCGTTGTGCTTTAAAACCCTTATTTTCCAGTCCCTATTCAAAGGTAGGTTAATGGTTTCGAGGTAACAGCCAGGCGAGGTCAGGCATAAGACCACAAGGTGGCAGTAAGGAACCACAAATGACTCTCCCGGAGCACGACATAAATGGGCCATCCCTGAAATAACTTCAGAAACCCATTACCATCCGACCTATTAATCAGCAACAGCTCATCATAACAACGCACATCCAGGGGTGCACATCCAGGGGTGCACATCCAGGGGTGCACGAACGGAACCGCAAAGCTCAAAGGAGGATTAAGATCCACAGGGCTATTTTTTGACCTTCTTCCTCCGTGATAACGCATGATTACTAATCTGTCGAGGCCCGGTCAACACTCAGGAACTGACATTTAAACGACAAAAGAAAAAGCGGTGTTGTCTACTTTTCACTACACACAGAGGTGGGAGTTAATGTTTTCAGCACTGGACCGTCCCTGGACCTCACTTCCACGGTTGCTATAGACGCCATCTTACACTAAATGACAGTGGACTCATGCTTAACTACACCAACAAACGCGATGGTAGTTGTTTTATTTATTTATTTTGAAGCTGACATTACCGGCTGTCATGAAAGGCAGAGGTGGCTATGCAGTCATACCAGTCATTCTCCACCAGGTGGAGCATAAGGCTCATTGCCAGACCCAGCGAAAATTGTATGTTTTCCCCCCCCCCCCACTGTGTGTGTGTGTGTGTGTGTGTGTGTGTGTGTGTGTGTGTGTGTGTGTGTGTGTGTGTGTGTGTGTGTGTGTGTGTGTGTGTGAGTGAGTGTGTGTGTGTGTGTGTGTGTGTGTGTGTGTGTCTAAAATCTATTATCTTTAACAAACCAGGCAATTAAGAATGGTCTATCGGCATAATTTGCTTTATTCTGTATTTTTTTTTCTCTCGACAGTTTGACCACAGGCTACTGTAGTCTTCTAGCGGCCAACAGTTTTTACTATTCTACTTTCAAGAGACTGGGAAGTGTCAGAGTTGTGAGAAAGCCTCGTCTCTCCTCTCCGGTGAGACGGTGTCAGCTCCGAGCTGTCAGGCGCTGCCTCCAGGGGGTCTCGGTGTGTCAGAGGCCATCACCTCACGGCTTCAGAGCTCGTCAGCTTCTCACAACCGTCTTTTCACTCAAGCGGGCACCCATACACCCGACGGTGAGTTCACAGCGATCGATCACCTGATCAACTACTTTTGAATGTGTCACGATGAAGATGGTGATTAGAAATTATGTTTCAGAGATTCAAGCTGATCAGGTAAACACACACGTATGACATGTGAACTGAACCACCGCCGGAAAAATACAGTTTACAGAGTTGCTAAGTTTTAAGCAGTGGCGAACCGTGTGCCAGGATTGAAGGTTGAAGACTAAAGTCACTGTTTGTGTTACTATGCAAACAAAGCTATAATTTACTATTGTCTATTGCCACTATTGTTTCTAATAAACTGATAACAAGACAGGTTCTCGTAGGGGAGATCATAGATTGTATCAGAGGCTGGTTCTTCCCTCACAATGCTATTACTTGGCTCTTTGTTTTAGGAATTGGTTTTAATTGAATTCCCTCCATCTTTCTTGCAATTATATGTTATGTGAATTTAATTGAACCGTTTTCAGATCACTGCAGGGAGCCATGACAGCAGGTGATAGTCACAGAGAATTCTAGCAGTAAAAACTAGCCGTCTATGTTAGCCCTGTATGTTCATTTCCATTGAACGCGCCTTGACACCCAGCTGAACTGAAGGCGTGCAAGCCAATCAAGTGCAACAAGGTAGGGTGAAATATAACACATCTAAGAGGCCTACATCCATGGTAGAGAGCTGGTGTAGTCTCTGTGGCCCCTGATCACCACCACTGTCAACAGTACGAGGTTAAGGCTGCTGTAGGTCATATTTGAGAGATGGAAAGGGAGAGAGAGCAAAAAGAGCAGATGACTGCAAGATTTTGAAACTAAGCAACCAAAAATGTGTCCCCTCCTTCTCTGCTTCATCCCTCCCCAGAAGTGTTGCAGTTCACGCCCCTGCGATTGACAGGTAAGATGGAGTCCCTGAACCAATCATGGAAGAGATGCCCTGATTGGTCAGCCTTGAGCCAGGAGCGTTCTACAATCTAAATCGTCGAACAGAGGCAGGCGCAGTCAACCAGGACAGATATTCTCACAGCGCATTTCACTCACTTATAGCTGACGGATGGCTGTGTCATTTCTAACAAATTACACTCTAATAATTAGTCATTAATCTTACCTATAGCACGTTTTAAAGTGAAATAAATAAATACATTTAGAAATGTATATTGTAGAACAAGAAATGTAGATGAAAATATCCCATCATGGGCTTTGTTTCCTTTGCCTGACTAAATCAAGGCAAACTTAAAATCCAATTTACCAATTTAACACGGTCCAAACATCTAGCACTCTTTCCTTAAAGGCCAATTAAAATATGCAAAGCTTAATTCTTTTTTTAATGACCTAAAAATCAAAGGACTTATTTAACAAAGGAAAAACATGTCTTCATGACTCATAATACAATGACTGTGATGAGATAACCCAAAAAAAATCTACATATATCTAAATCTCAAAGAACAAAAGTAATATTATTCAAATATGGAACAAAGCGTTGATAGGCAAGTCATACAAATTGGTTTATCGCACTATGCCAAACATTGTTGAAAATCATTGTGTACATCAATCATTTTGTGTTCTGCCGTTTAATTCACAATCGTTCAATCACAACAGCTCTTTTTAAACAAGCCGTCATGTGAATGGAACCCAGTCTAGGCTTTAAGCCATCACCATGGCTACGTCACACTTCAACTACAGTGGCTTTAGTGTCAGCGGGGCCCAACACGTTGACTCTGGACTGCGCTCTGATCTTGAAGCCCCACAGTCAGGGCTGGGTCAGAATCCTACATGGGCATAGCTTGAGATCCAAGGCTGTGACTGACTGCCGGAGCTGTGATGAATGATTAATAACTAGTATGGCTGGTGACATATTGAGATCGGCTCGTCTACTTTGGAGGCCGGACATATTGTCACTGCTGGAATCCCTGAAACCTGCCTCTAATGGGTACGGTGAAGACCAGCCTAGTAAAGTACAAGCATCATATTTCAGCGAGTATGATGAACTCCTTAGCGTGTATCCTTACTCAGTACTGAAACACACACATCCAAGTCTCACAAACATGCACAAGTCTCCGGACTTCTTAATTAACACGCAAAACAATGGTTTATATCACAGGAATGACTTGAACAACCCTGGCTTCTATCTGAAGTCATGTAGAAGGTTGTTTCCATGAATTTCACAAGATCATGTCATAATGAGACGATAGGGGATAAGTTAACTGAATATGATCTTATATGGTTATGAAAAACAAAAATTTAAGTCATTCAAACTATGTGTCATTTGGTGAACACTCATCCAATAGTGGAGCCAATATGGTGGACATTGTTACAATGGGAAGCCTCAGTGGAAAAGCAAACCCTCCAAGCCCGAATACTGGTTAATCCTCAGGACCCCCCGGGGATGGAGATGTGATTGTAGCAATATCCATGCTACACGCCACTTAGGTGACTTTTACTGGGCTCCTCCAGACAAGGACAGAGGATGGTGATGTTGGAAAACCGGTTTATTGTAAAAGTTGATAGACAACGATACATTACCTGGTGCTCCATGTTGCCATGCAGGAGAGCTCTCGTGTGTGTGTGTGGGTGGTGATGGCTGACCTTTGCACATTGATTGCTAAATGTGCAACAGGTGTGCAGCCTCACCCAGCCCCAGAGTCCAATCAGTCTGACTCGGGCCAGGAGAGGTTGCTTAAACCAGCCATCATCCACACAAACTCCACGGTGATGAATGTGGAGCCCAGATCATATGACTGCATTATCAGTGCACCCCTCTGTTCATTATTGTGGCTACTACACTGCAGGCCTACAATGCAACACTATACAATACAGGTTTTGGAAAAAGTTAAATGTTGGCTACAAGAAATGTTTGCGTTGCACATTTTGGAAGTATATGAGGACATTGTATTTACAGTTAAGCATTAAGACATCAGATAATTATTCAAATATCTGATGTATTGTAGACCCCGTCTCGCAGATTCAATCAAACCTGTGCCACACAAAATGCCTTGGTTCAGTTCTGAAAGAGCTGTCACGTATGGGCCTACACGTGTTTAAAAGTCTCCTTCTATTTAGGGGATCATAACATTTGAATAAAGGCCCTTTGTTCATGTTTAAAGTCTTCTATTTAAAGAATCATAACATTTGAATAAAGGCTCTGGTTCGTGTTAAAAGTCTTCTTCTATTTAAAAGACCATAACATTTGAGAAAATCTCTGGATCATGAGGCTAGGTCACAGGTATCTTCTTTGATGCTTAATTTATTCTTCTCTTTTCTTCTAATCCTAAAAAAACTATCGGCAGGGACAGAACAAATATATTCGATTATATATGTAATATATATAATCAAAATATAAAAAAAGAAAAATGTAAATAAAGAAATTGATCTGGATGTGATATAGGCTTGATGTGCCTAACATAATGCAATGCTTTGATTATACCAAATCCCTCTCTCCAGAACAGCATGTATATCTGTAACTTTTCCAAACATAGAAACTAAATCTATCCATCGAATCCATTAAACAGCGCATTCAAATACACAGCCCACTGAGAGTTATTGGTTGGAGTGTTTGTGGCCGGTGTGTGTGAAATAAAAATACGAAGGATTTATTATGGAGACACCGTCCACCCTACAATAGGGGGCGCTGTTGAGGTTGAGACCTCGCAGTTAGAACTAAGTTGAATCGCTGAAGTTCGCATCATCTGTACAACAGAGTTCCTGGATGACCTCATACTTAGCTTTTGAAGGCAATTGCCAACCAAACATGAAGGTTGAAAGGACATCTCTGTAGCACTGCCAGACAGTGATGCAATTCACCACATGATTCACAATCAATTCAGTCAATGGAGTTCAATGATATCTTTCTCTTCGTTTTTGTCATATTTAGATCTGTATTTACCTTACTGAGCATCAGGCCACTGTTGAAGACCTGCACGTCTTTAGAGGTTAGAAGGAAACAAGATAAGGCCATCATGAGGGCCACAGACAGATCTTCCCACCAGGCCTCTGGTGGGTTTGGAACACATCATGGGAGGCAACACTCAACACTAAACACTAATTATGGCCTGGTCCACACTTTCAGTCCTCCATCTTGGGTTTACTATCCGATGTGATAGAATAATAGGAAGGGCTCTTTGATCACTGTCGCCAAGCGGCTAGAAAACAACATGGAGCTGAAGACAAAAATAATCGACATCAATATGAACTCAACCCCCACAATCGTACAGTTTGTTCACTCTACGTTGGATATAAATTGTTATATGACCTCAAGCCAACCTAGTTAAATCAGTGTTAAATCAGTGTGTGTGTGTGTGTGTGTGTGTGTGTGTGTGTGTGTGTGTGTGTGTGTGTGTGTGTGTGTGTGTGTGTGTGTGTGTGTGTGTGTGTGTGTGCGTGCATGCATGTGTGTGCGTGCATGAGTGTGTGTGTGTGTGTCTATGCGGCTGTGTTAAGGTTTGTATCTCAGGTCACTCGTCAGAATGTTCTTATGCATAAGTCCACTGAAGAGGGGTTTCCATGACTACGGTGCTCAAAGGTAGAGGAAATATCAAAGTGATGTAAAGTGAAGGAAAGTGTTCAACCCTTGAAACATAATAAAACATGTAGGACTTGCAATCCATTGCCACCCTACGCATAAAATAATGACATACGATCAGATGTGTGTGGTATAAGCAAACAATATACTATTAGTGCTTGATATTTCCACCTGTTAATGCATTAAGACAGTACCTCAAAAAAGAGACCGTATCAATACATTAGAAGGATCAAATCTATAATATTTGCAATATAAGTAGGCCTATTTTATGCCAGAGTGTCGTTGTTGTACTTGACTCGCCGTAAAGAGGCATTGCAATATGTCTGCCCCGGCTGCCTGTTGGTGAAACTAAATGATCTGAATCGTCAAAACAAACATGGATCTATCTTAACTCATCCTGTGAAGGATTTTACGTTCAGATAGAATGAGAGCATCACACATCCAACACACCTCAAACTCAGCATGGATCTATCTTAACTCATCCTGTGAAGGATTTTACGTTCAGATAGAATGAGAGCATCACACATCCAACACACCTCAAACTCAGCATGGTGGTTCAGTCGCTGTTGTGATCGCTGGACAATTCCTCTCACATGTAAATTCAGGTACTTTTTTACACTCAACTATCAACTGTTGCTTTCGTTACATTGCTTCTTTTAGAATGGGTTGAGATCATGTAATAGTGCCCGCTGAACATTATGGCTGGACATTATTCTAGCTGGACAGATCAAATATTTGTATAATCTGTGTAAAGCATTTAATAAAATAACCTACTAGCCATTGTTTGAGATTCCCAAAATTCTGCATTTTATCTGTTCGTTTTTTTTGTTTTTGATTATTGATTATTGGATTATTCTCAGTCTTTTCAGAGAAAAACATCTGCTGTGACTGAATTTACATATGTTTTAGTACAGCAAGATGATATACTGTTATCAAAGGTTATAAGTTAGCTGAATAACTTCTACACACAAGTTTCTCTACATAAAACATTGAGTTCATAAATTGTGTGTTCTCAAATTCCCACATTCACAATGTAATAAAGTTCCGGGATTGTGACGACTAAGGGTTGAGTCTGTTAAGTCCTGGATCAGTGTTAGCTGCTCCAGGTTTACCACTGAACTGTTCATGAAACTAGCTTCCCTCGTGGATAAAGTTAACGGATTTCTGAACTCTCAACTTCACGTCCTCTTCCGGCAGAGTCATGGAAACAAATTCTTGTGCGATGAGGAAAATGTTATATATTCTTTATTCTCACACAGTATTTGGGTCATTTCAACAATAGCAGATCTTTCCAAGAGCATGCTAGGAGCACCCCATAATGGAGCAAACAACGGACACTTTCATTCAACAAAAGCTATTAAATATAATTTACATAGAGTGAGATCTTCCACCGAAGACAATGGTCCAAACACAAGCTGCACACTTGTCTCGCTGGATATGATATAGACAGTGAATTCAAACTCATGAACTCATGAATTATTTGTGAAGTTTTTTTGGGGGGGTTGACTCCCAAAATATTTGTATGAGACTATATACAGAAACAAAAGTAGGCCGACTAGTACTAGAAGACCCACAATGTTTAAGAAAAAAACAACTAGTATCAGTAAGAAATAAACCAAATATTCTAGGAAGGGTGTGGAACAGCTGACCTAATATAGAACCTGTATTGCACTGATGAACTCTACTCAAAGTGTTACAACATACTCCTCGGGTCTTCCCGTTTCACACGGTGGTCGAGGCCCGTCTTTTCGTGGCATTTGCTCTTTTTGTTCTGGTGAGTTTTCACGTGCTTTGCCAAGTGATCGCTCCGCATGAACCTCTTGCAACAGTCCGGGCACACGAAGCGCTTCTCCCCCGTGTGAGTCCTCAGGTGTCTCTGCAGTTCGTCCGACCTGGTGAAGCTCTTGCCACAGAAGAGCCAGTTACACACAAACGGCCGCTCCCCTGAGTGCCACCTCAGGTGCGCTTTCAGGTGAGACGTTTTGCCGTAAACTTTCCCGCAGCCCGGGATGTGACATATGTGCTGTTTCTTCTTCCCGGGCTCGTCGTTGGAGGTCGATGACTGGCAGTTCGGACACCTGCACCTTCTGCACCGCCGAGCGGACGCGAGAGGGGACTTGGTGTGCAGCAACGCGGCGATCTGCGTCTGGTATTGCGCAAAGTCCGTATGTCCGAGTACCAAGCCCCGCTGCAGCTGGAACCGGTGGTGGCCGAGAGACGACGGGTGACTCACATGGCCCCCCTGCTGGAGGCTCCACCACGGGATATCCTCCCCGTGGTTGGGGGACAGCTGCCGCTGCTGTTGGTGCATGAGGCCGGAGGGTCCCGTGACAAAGCTTGGCATCGAGGGCGCAATGGGAGTTGGAGCTGCGTAACTGACCGCGGGAACGTAGGTAGGGGGGCAGGTGGACTGCAGGGACTGCATGGAGCAGGGTAGCATCTTGACCGGGGAAAAGTCATATGGATACGAGGGGTCTGCCGGAGGGGTGAGCGGCAGCTCGTGGTGGTGGGAGCTGAAGGAGCTCTGGATGTGCGCAGACAGCTGGGGCTTGGAAGGTAGTCCGAAAGTGGAATTGCTGGAAAGAGCGGTTTGGTGGTTCCCCTCGTTACTCCACGGGTGAAACAAACGCGATGGCGAACTCAGAGTGGGGTCATAAGGCACCTGGAGGAAATCGGCGGGATTCGATCCGGGGTGATGGTGCCCGATCCGGTTACAAGTGGCCGCCAGGAGAGCCAAGGGAGAGTGTTTGCAGTTCTCCGGGGAAGAGTTTGGAGTGCGATCCTAAATAAACCAAATCAAATGTGAAAGATTAATATTCTACATTTCTGGTCACCAAGTTCAGAAGCCCCATCTAATTTTTAAGGACAACGCAATAAAGATATATCTGTAATTAAATAGATTTTAGTGGAAAACCTTTGAATAGGCTTCAATAAATAGGCTACTCCATAACCTACACGTTAGACTAGAATATTCCTCGACAATGTAAAAACGAGTAATAAGTAAAAAAGTATTCTAAACAGAAGCATTGGATATATTCTATTTACGTGATTAACAGTCCATCAAAACGAGGCAAAATAGTACCCTTCGCATTCACAATCCTTACAATCCTACCGCTCGAACATGTTCACCGACGTTAACGTTTCCCAATAAAGTCCACAAAAACTTTGCAACAAACCTGCAGAAAAGCGTGGAGTGTTTCATTCCGCAGTACAGCCACTGCTGCCATGGTGAAACGTCGTCCTCCTCTCGACAGGAGCAACTCGAAATAAAAACTAATTGAGATAAATATGTATATATTTGCAGTAAAAAAAAAGAAGAAGAAGAATATCTTGTCGCGCAAGGCTTCACTCTCAGTGCTTCCTCTCCGCGAGATATCCCTGGACTATCTGAAGAGTGAGGGATCACTTCTTAGAATTTGATAAGGACTTTGTTGGGCCGCCAGCCAGTCAGAAATAAGATTTATTACTTTGAAGTTTGCCGCTGCCCAATCATCAAAGAATAGCGGCTCTTTGAGAGGGGAAAGCAAATCCTTTGAATCCACAAAGCTCCTATGGTGTGTTTGTTGGTCTGGATAAAAGAGCTGATTATTAGGGGGGGGTGGGGGTGGGTGGGAAGGGAGGAGATAAAGGCGGGACAATTAATGAAGTAATCACTATGTGGGAAATGTATATACACAAATAATTGGATTTTCTTGATCAAAGACCCCCGTGCCGCCTGGAGACGCCGGTATTGGCTGCCGGAGTCATCTGATCCTCGCTTTGTAATTAAGGATTTGTTGCAGAACTCTGCGTGACAATGTGACGTTGTTATCTCTGGAGATCTCCACGTGCACCAATCAAGTCATTCAAAAAAAAAAACTTCTCATGTCTTATAATTAGCGTTCTTTTTACATTTGTAATATGAATATAATTGTGTGCCTCGTCTTTTAACTATGACGTTGCTATTAACATTCAATTACGGTGTTCTGACTGAATTGTTTATATTGCACCTTGGCTGTTGCAGGCTGCACCGATGATATTACATTTTGCTGATCATTAACGTTTAGTTTAACAATGCAATGACAGGCGATAACTCATAGATTACTCTAAGTCGCTCATTTAAATTTGTCCAACATGCTACTTAACATGACATGAGGAACAGTCAACAATAGCTCTCCACCGACCCAGGTGTCAGAAGTAGCACCATGAATGGCTGACGTCTCCATTGTGCGTCTCCTTTTTTTTGTCTTTTAACAACTTGTCAGTTCAAAAGGTCCGGGAGGACGAAGCGCCATGGACAGACGAAAATAATAATAATAATAATAATAAGACGCTGAACCATCTCTGAGCACTCAAATCATTTCAGAACATAAGCAAGGAGCATTGGAAACTACACTGGCACAAAATAAGCAATAATCAAACTTCCAAGGCAAAGCAAATCATTTTCTACGACAACGTCAAATTCCCATTTCCAAACTTCTGCGGCAGCAACACCAGTCAACTCAAACTGTAGAACGGGAAGTTGTTGTATAGTTTTAAATATCAATTCTGTGATCTTTATCTGGCTTCCCTGCAGAAACAATCAACTGTCCTCTCTCCACTAGTTTGGGGCGGCAGATTTTGAATTAGATCTGTTCCTTTGAAGGGATTAATGTTCCCAGTCTCTCCCACGGCTCTACACAGTCATGAGGGAGAGAGAGAGGGAGACAGAGGGGGAGGGGAGGGTCCTGCTGGTGAGTGCTGGAAGAACCATGTTTAACTACTAAATACTACTAGGCTAAACCGGAGTGCTACAGAATGAAGCAGTTCTCCCATTGTGGATCAGCAGGGTTTCCTTCACAGTAAGAGCCGAGATGGAAGCTCTTTTTTGAGTGTTTAAGGGACTATTGTTGTAAAGCAAAAAAATAACAATAAAATCAGGTATAGGAATTAGACAAACATGACAACACAAGTGGGCAGTTGCAATTTATGGTGTATTTATTTGTTGTGTGCTTTAGTGTTTTACTTATGCATAAATATCGTCTTCTGATCTGTTTTGTGGTTTTGTGGAAGTTTACTATAACACAATTGTTTTAAACCTTTAAAACGTGTTTTGGATTCAATTTGTTAATCTCTCTTTAATAAAAACATTTAATTAAAAGGTGATTCAGAACAACACATACATTTACATCGCGATACAAACTGAAGAGGCAAAAAGTTTCAGATTCAAAGGCAAACAAAAGCTGAAGTCCTTGACTCTCACTGAGAAAACAAATCAAATCACACTTATTTATCAACAGATGACATGGGTGGCCCCGAAGGACAATAAAAACATCACCGCTACATAACTCTCCACACAAACGTGACAGATGCTCATTTGGATGCAAATGTTAACGTTATTTAAAGCACATTGTCAGAGGAGGCTTTGCAGGTCTTTTATTTGATCTTATTTTTTACAACAAACATTTGTACTTCAGTCGATGGTTTCCCATTTTTCACGTGCGTGTGCTCTCTGTCCTCGCACATGGGATTGTATTAGAGATTGAGATTTATACCCATGAAACAACCATTACAATGAAGCTAATGTTATACACAGCACTTCTTCTGGGATATACAGTTATTTTGACACATCCAGGAGGACCCATATACCGTACATGACAAAATCAATTGTTACTTGGTTTGAGATTTTCTCTTTTCTGACCAAGATTATCCCATAGTAGCAGCTAAAGCTGAAGGAGGTCCAACGCAAAAGTATGTCGCTGCTATGTGAGTTCATGGTTAAAACATCAAACGGGTCAATGCTACCAGCGAACACACTTGCAAGTGATAAATACATGTGATCTAAAGATCATCTCAATCATCTTTAAAGATAGGCAAACACAATTTCACGGAGAGATATTGTTGAGTCTTGTGATGTTCATGGACAACATATGACTAACAGAAAGTCCAGGGATATGTTACTGTACATGGAAACATGTGTGCGTATGATTCCATAGCCACTATATTAACATGCATGTTTCCATATATATTAGCATACATGTGCAACAGAAAGTTTTTGACGGTCTTAGATCTCAGAACTTTATCCGTTCATCAAAACATTGGATATTCCGCAATCTTTCATTTGTGTACACAATATCTTAAAGGTTTTGTTGAGTTTATTGCGATTTCCCTCGAATCTCGGAGAAGATAAAAGAAGTAAGAGCAGCAACAGGAAGGTGCTTTTTAGATGTTTTCTTTTATAAAATATCAAGCAATCAATGAACCGAGGACATAACTTAACCCAAAGAACAACATTCATTGATGAAAGCAGTATGACACATAAAAAAGCGATTTCAAAATATTTGATAGAATTTACAATATCACAAATCATGTGATTATGCAATTTTTTAGGTCCGGTTAAGTGTTGACAAAGGCCATCTGCAGAGGAGAAAGAGAACAAATATAATACATCAATATCTAATAACAAACTACTACGACATATTCCGTCCCACCACGATAACCATAACTCTTTCGGATAGCCCTGTTTCTTCCTTATCACCGTGAAACCTGAAAAGCCCTCGTGCTGAGATGAGGGAAGACCGAAACCTCCAGCGATCCGACAGCAGGAGCTGCGGTTGACTAGATGGGAGTAGCGACGTCAGGAACGACAGAGTCACAACGACTCGCGCAATTCTAACTTTCCAACCGTCCAAGTCTTTGGACGGTTGGAAAGAAAACAGGTTCCACGTCTGTCTCCTACGCAAGAGATGAGAGGTACAATGGGTTGTGAGTGAGTAAAAAAAAAAAAAAAAGTGAGAGAAGGAGAGAGAGAGAGAGAGAGAGGGAGGGAGAGGGGGCGAGAGAGGCAGAGTTGCTTCAGGCTACAGGGTACTTGAGCTGCTATAATGGCGTCTCGTATGAGAAAACATCTGTGAATTTCCTCAGTGATCTACAACAAAGTAGAACTCAGAGCAGTCACTCAGCGCCGCCTTTGAAGTCGCTCTCTGACAGAGAGCCGCCATTGTTCGCCGCGCTGCGCACACACAAACCCCAACTTTGGTCCCACTAATTTTCCCCCTGCAATGCGATACAACTCTAACCCCGTGCACCTCCTCCTCCTCCTCCACCTCCTCCACCTCCTCCACCTCCTCCACTCTGGTCTCTATGAAGCTTGGGTGCTCCACATATTCAAGAGCAAACAGCAAAGCCTTGGCAATGTGCGGTTGTGGGCCAGGGGTCGCAGCAGACGGGTCGGGTCAGCGTACCCCCCCGGTCGCCCCCCCCCCCCCCCCCCCCCCCCCCCGGCCCACCAAGGCTGCGGCGGTAATCCGGTGTTTTACGGGGTGACCACCTGCCGTTACGTCCCATGAGGGGAAGCAACAGATCATATTTACATTGAACCGTCGAACCGAGATGTGAAGGGAATTCAGAGTGGTGGTTTCAGTCTATATGAATGTATTTTATATTATATACTGCTTTATATACATACAGTATATGATACCTTCAGTGCATATGAACTTATTTTATATTATATACTGTTTTATATACATACAGTATATGATACCTTCAGTGCATATGAACTTATTTTATATTATATACTGTTTTATATACATACAGTATATGATACCTTCAGTGCATATGAACATATTTTATATTATATACTGTTTTATATACATGCTGTATATGTGTTCAGTGTGTTTGCATATTATATCTTATACACCTACAGTATATAATACGTTCAGTGTACATGAAAGTATTATATGCTGTATGTATGCAAGGCTTCACGATGATGCACTAAATACAAACGGATTGATGATGTAAATATTAAATAACCTTGTTGCTGTTTTCCTGCAGCTGACCCGTTGCTGTACTGTTTCTGCTTACTTTAAGGTTTGCTCCAATGTTTTGGATTGTAGGATCTGATTGTTTAACCCCAGGGCCGCTGGGGAGAAACACATCTGCTGAACGGATACATATTCACGTACATGTGAAATAGCAGATGGATGTTATGGGAAGTTCTAAAGGAAAGAGATTTGTTAAAGAAGAAATAAGGATGATGAGAATCCTTGAAAAGGAAATGATAAAAATTGGCTCATGCCGTTTTCCCCGTCTCTTCTTCACCATAGGAAAAATATAGTTGATTTGTTCTTGATATGGTCTTTACTATGCCCATTATCTCAACACACACACGCGCACACTCCAAGCTAGACTCAAGCACATAAACAGACAGGCAAGACACACTCACACACTTATTTGCAGCACGGTTTTTCTTCTTTATGAGAGTCATTTAGGACGGCTCCACTAGCTCTTAAAGCACGCCGTGTCATTGACACCATTTTAGCCCGGCCTCAATTAAAAAGCCATTTAGTTGGACACCAGGTGATAGGCTCCTGTAGCCAGTGGCAACGACCAAAACTCTCTCTCTCTCTCTCTCTCTCTCTCTCTCTCTCTCTCTCTCTCTCTCTCTCTCTCTCTCTCTCTCTCTCTCGCTCTCTCTCTCTCTCTCTCTCTCTCGTCCCCCCCGTCCAGAGTCCCTACGCCGGCAGCTGGTCACACCATCTGGGGAAGCAACGCGGGGGCAGAAACTAAACAGGTTACACCTTTGGCCATGCCAAGTACCCCCCCCCCCCCCTCCCCCCCCACCCCCATCCCCCCATCCCAAAACCCAGAGAAGCTAATCACAATTTTCACGCTCTGATTTGTCAAATCCCATTCCAGTACCGGAGGCGCTGAAAAAACGAAAGAAAACGACGAAGTCTGAACTAAATAAATGTCATAGCGTGCAGGATAACAGCCCGTCCTCATACTGTTTCTATTGTCCTGCAAAACTCTGCTCCGCCGCTTCCTAGCTCATCTCTCTCTTCACATTGAGGGGGGGGGGGGGGGGGGGGGGGGGTGGGGGAAGAGAATAAGAGAATGTCAGTGTGTGTGCTTCCTCTGCTAATGAAAAGACAGCTGTAATTATCAGCACAACATTTGGTCACTAGTGAAGAATGGGCTGTGGGGGAGGGGGCAGCTGGGGAGGGGGGGCATCTCCTCATGCATGCGTTTTATATTCATGCAAATGCAAACAACTCAACAGTGCATAGAATCCCCCCCCCCCCAACAAATTGCAGGTGTGAGGAAGCTGAAACAAAGGCCACTGTTACCCTAATGGCCCCACGTCATTAAAAACCTTTGATGTACGTCCTCAACAGCCTCTTTTATCTCCTCCTTCCCCTGCCTCTTTACTCCCCCTCTCCCTTAATGCAGACTTAAGGGGGAGTTTCTTTTGCTCACACACACACACACACACAAACACACACACATAAACACACACACAAACACACACACACACACACACACATAAACACAAACACACATAAACACACACACACACAAACACACACACACACAAACACACACACATAAACACACACACAAACACACATAAACACACACACACACACACACACATAAACACACACACACACACACACACACACACACACACACACACACACACACAAACACAGCGTTTGATTGACATGCATGCCTTACAGCTTCTCTCCGTCCGCATCCCCTGCATCACAATGTTAACATTGTGGAGCGCTTCGAATCGTCCGCGTGACGTAGCAATAGTTTGGTAACTATAGTAGGTTGGTAATAGTTTCCAATAGTTTGAGTGTCACCAAACTATTGGAAACGAGGGCGATCTTTACTGGGGAGTAAACAGGCCTGGGCTGTCTTAAGTAGGGTCTAACGTGTAAACATATAGTGGCGTTCTGCACCGCGTGTGACTAAACATCGCGTTTGTCAAACCCACGTAAAGTACACTCCAGCGGCTCACGAGGAGCCTGCCGCCGTATTCATGGCCTCCCTTTGAACTCGCAGGGATATAGGACAGGACAATGTTGCGCTAATCGCCGTCTCTCTTTGAAGTGAGACGTCACCGGTGGGTGAAAAGGTAAGTGTGCCTACTGCGTAAAATAAGAAGAATGAAGAAAAAAAAAAACACACACACACCAGCTTTTCATCATTTGTTAGAGGCCTCTGCTTGAGTGATGTTACAATGTCGGCTGGGAACTCTGGATTAAAATACATGTTTTAGGGAGACATGGATGTATTATTCTTTTAAAGAACATGTAGCGTGGTTTGCGCAACAACAACAAAAAAAAGCTTAACATCAGCTGTATTGTTCACTGTGAACAAAAGGTTTTAAAAAGGAACTGACGGCCAGAGGGACTTCAACCTCACCCACACAGCAGTGGTTTTACAGGGAGACCATAGCTGTCTGACTAACTATGCGTTAGTTGTCGTCCTAATGCATAAGGAGTCAATGACGTGTACCAAACCAAACTAAATAACAGCGGAGGAAACGCCCGCTACGATATGTGGCGGCGGTACGACCTCGTTACTCCAACGACCGGCCTCGTTTGAATTTTCTAATCTTAAAAAAAAAGAAAAAAGAAACAGGGCCAAAATAATCATGGGAGCACGATCACACTTAATTGATTCAGTGTACTTTTAAGGCTCACTACAGGGTGCTCGGGGTGACCTATTTCTGCTCTTCAGAGAGGCAGCCCGCGTGGCTCCCCAGCCGGGACCTCGGCTACACAACCCGGGATCTCTAATTAAGGCTTCCGCGCTACCGCCGAGGTGGAGCGCGTTTCAACTAGCTGCAACGCCGCGCGCGGAATATGGCCGCCATGCTGTCTGGGGTGTTAGCATGTCCACGTCGGACACGACTTCCTCTTTGTGTTGGAATGATTAAGGAATGATTACGGAATGGGGACGGTGATGACGGGTGTGCCTGTTCCTCCGGGGATGAGTTTGAATTCATAACAAGAGTTTCAAATGGTGGAATAATGACGTTTTGTGACAGTATGATAGCGTTCTTTTAGACACGTAAAGTCATCATACTAAAGTTGCACAATGTTTTATTTCTTATTTATTGATATGAAAAACCAAAACATCAAACATATAGTTGAATCCAACTGAGACTGTTTACTTTAAGGCAATTCACAGCCTTTATTGCAACTTATGGCAACTGCAAGGGTTTAAATACATCAACTGTATTCACTACTGTTAGCTTGTATCGGCGCTATTAGCTACACGACTCCGCTAACCCTCGCTTTAAACAACTACAAAGTTGAGGGTGAAAATCAACATACGAAAGTGCTTGTGATTCAGGTCAACTGTGGTGAATCGGTGATGGGCTCATCACGCCGTGCGTACCTGGAGCCCCACGTCTTACCGGCGAGCCGTGGGGCGCCGCTGATGCGTACCCACGGGTGGCCCGTTTCAACGCACCGGGGTTCTGGTGAACCTGACATCCAGGGGAGCCAGCCCGGCTATCGAGGCACTAGACCTCTAATGTCCCCCCCCCCCCTCCTCCCCTCCCCCGCTGTGCGTGAGGAGGGGGGTCTTCCAGTCCTACCCCCCTACTCTTCCTATTACGATCAAGATCTCTTCCCAGGGCCGGGGGTGTCAACAAAAGGGAGATGCAGTAAATGATATGCAAATTGGAGAGAGAGAGAGAGGGAGGGGGAGAGAGAGAGGGAGGGGGAGAGAGGGATGAGGGAGAGGGAGAGAGGGAGAGGGATGAGGCCCGGCATTTCCGACACTTCACATCTTTAACGGAAAATTCCTGCTACACTTAAGGGTGAAATACAAAGTGTGTGTGTGTGTGTGTGTGTGTGTGTGTGTGTATGTGTGTGTGGGGAGGGGGCTAGCGTCAGTGGGGTCTTGCTTGGTGGTGGTGGTGAGGGGGTGGTGGTGAGGGGTGGTGGTGGTGAGCGGGAGTTTGGTGGTGGAGGTGGAGGTGGAGGTGGCGGTGAAGGGGTTGTTGGTGGTGGTGAGGGAGCGTTAAACTAGTTAAACTACTAAGTGTCCTAGAAGCTTAACCCTCTCTTGGACGCGGACATCAACATCAACTGCTGGCCAGACGGAGCGCCACACATCCACACACACCGTGGGGTTATACTATAGATGTCCGAGAAGCTTAACCCTCTCTCGGACGTGCGTAATATAGCCAGTGAAGACATGCTTATGTTCATTGCTTCCACCAAAATATTCTACGTATTCAGAGGATTATAATGGTGTTTTACTTTTTAAGTCTAAAATAGTGTAGCGAAGGGCAGTTTGCAGATGAGGGGGATTATGATAAGTGGGCGTGCATTCTATAATACATCCATGTTTTGGTGACGTTCGTTTTTGAGGTCGTTTCCCTGATCGATCATTTAAAGTAGGCAATCACGCTTTTGGAGAAAGTTGGTATACAAAGCAAAACTGTTGCGATACAACTTCAAACAGTCATGTAATCAAAAGCAACCTATATTCACGTACCACAGTGCAAGTAAACATTGGCTGGTAGCGCCGACTGCTATTGAGATGAATGATCAATACATATAACAGATAGTGATAATTATAGGTCTATAAATGTACTACTATGGATGCAATAAGAGGACTGTGTGTTGAGAAACATAAATAGGTTATTACCTCTGCCATGTCCTACAACATCTACAGTGACCATGGTGACTGACAAAGTACCCGATTGTGATTGGTTAAACAAATTTATTCGCAGGCTGGAGCAGTCGAAAATGAACTTGCCGCGGTTAAAATGAATGGCAACAAGGAAACACCTACTGGCACCTTATACAATATTGGCCAGTACAGGCCACCGTAGTCGTTGGAAAGGAAGGTGTAAAGTCCGGGGGATATTCAGCTGCTTGCAATCTACATCCTCACCCTTAGCGGCTACTAAATTCTACACATTGGACCTTTAAAGAGTTTAGTTGACAAACGCTTTAAAAGAAAAGAAAAAACAGCCTGCTAAACAGATCTCTGATCTCTCATCACCGCGGTATACCTGGAGGCGTGTTGTTTGCTTTCTGAATTGAGACTTAATGACAATGGTCATTGTGGTGCGTCATATATTATCAGCTAATCCTTCCACTGCCCCGCCATGCTTTAGTCTTTAGGCCGCGAACAAAGTCATTCTTGTCTTATTCATCGCTGAAGCCTTTTGATTTCCCCGTCTCATGCTAGCCACTCGGATGTGACGCGCTTCTGGTTTCTGGTTTGTTTGCAACCTCAGTCGAAACTAGGTTAAATGTTAAAACATACATACATTAAAAACATAATGTATGTATTTCAGCTTTAGAGAACCTGACCACATAGAGGCCACATGAAAAAAAATGATTTCTGAGTCCTAATGTTTGAATAAATAATTATATAAAAGTTGTAATACATGCCATATGTTATGTGCTTTTATCCACAGCTTGTTACAATACATAGGAGGGCACCTATATTTCTTAACATGGGTTGCAGCCGTGGGATTCAAACCCCCAACCCTGGCAGTGTTAATGCCTTTCTCTACAGACTTAGCTACACCGGACCATGTGACTGTGCTAATGATCGATTTAAAGCTGACATAATTTCCATAACAATGCGTTATAATACAGGTTACTCCTTACTTCTTGCAGTGTTTCCTTGCTTCTGCTTGCATTCACACACGCACACGCACACACACTCACTCTGAATGCCTGCATATACGCAGTGATTGTTTGTCTGTCTGTCTGTCTCTTACCAGTGTCTATCTGTCTGTCTATTCGCAGTGTCTGTCTGTCTTTCTATCCGTCTCTTAGCAGTGATTTTCTGTCTGTCTGTCTGTCTGTCTGTCTGTTGGTCTATCTGTCTGTATGTCTATCTGTCCCTTCCCACTGTGTCCGTCTGTCTGTCTGTCTTACCAGGTGAGTAAGGCTCAACTCCAGCCCCCCAGGGGTCCTCAGAACAGGGTGTGGGGGGGGCCAGCACCATAGAGCTCCTCCTCCGGGATGGAGTCCACGCTGGCCAGTAGCTTGTAGTACTCGTCCTCTCCGTCCAGAACTTTGATCTGACTGGGAGGGGAGTAAATAGAAACCAATGGAAATCAATACATTTATAAACTGTAAATACAGATTTACATGAATACAAATCGATAAATAAACAAATAACCACAGCTGCATTGGTTTGGAGAAGAGGTCTTTATATATGGATTAATAGATCAATAAATGAATAAATAAGCACAGATGCGCAGGTGGGATGAGGTGTCCCTCATCCCACTGATCCTGGGTCGACTGGGCCTCAGCACCGTTCAGCACAAGACCGGCGCCGGCCCGTCAACAGTCACAATACGCTGGCTGACAAAGCCTTACGATGTAGCACCAAGCAGCGCTAATGACTCTCTCTCTCTCTCTCTCTCTCTCTCTCTCTCCCCCTCCCTCTCCCCCTCTCTCTCTCTCTCTCTCTCTCTCTCTCTCTCTCTCTCTCTCTCTCTCTCTCTCTCTCTCTCTCTCTCTCTCTCTCTCTCTCTCTCTCTCTCTCTCTCTCTCTCTCTCTCTCTCTCTCTCTCTCTCTCTCCCCCCCCCCCCCCCCCCCCCCCCCCCCCCCCGCCACCCCCCCGCTATGTTATTTTCAGCACAGTATTTACATCCTAAGAAAACAACTCCATTTGTGGCTCCCGGGTCCCACCAAGGGCCTGCTCTGCTTAGCGTCACCGCGAGCGGGAAAGCATATTCACCCGAGTTTCCTGGGTTTCCTCTTGCTCCCCTGGTGTTCCAGCACTCTCTGAGGAAAGGGCCGAGAGCACACAGTCAGAGAAGAAGACGAGCGGGGAGTCATTAATTTTTAATTCAAAGTGATTTTGTGTTGAATGCGAGCAGATGCTGATAATATCAGAAGTCCCAGCATAATGTTTTTTTCTGATCAAAGGGCTCAAGTGAGGCTGATGAAGCGTGCATCTTGCTCAGCTTTGATAAACCACATCAATTATTCACCGTGAAGGCAGACATCCTGACATGAAAGCAACAGATAAAGAGCATAAGCACATGTTCAAGACAAGAGGCAGGGATGCATAGGGGGGGGGGGGGGGGGGGATTGCGGCTGCGGGGTCTGGCACAGGTAGCTTTAATTGTATTATCATCTGGAACCAAAGTCAGACAAAGGCCTGTTATCCAGGGTGGAGAGGGTGGTGGTGGTGGTGCTGGGGGCTTTGAACTGACGTTGAGCTGGTTGTAGTACAGGCTGTCCTCGGGGCTGTGGAGCAGCTTGGGCTGGTGGGCCCGCCGGCGCGGCACTCTCTGCTGGAGCTTCGTGGCCGGGCCTGCGTCAACAACAAACAACAAACACACCAAATCACTGTGACGCAACACAGAGCCAGCCAGCTAACAGCCGGCCAAGCGGAGCGACACACACGAAACACGCCGTCGCTGCCACACACACACACACATCGCTGCCACACACACACACACATTGCTGCCACACACACACACACACACACACATCGCTGCCACACACACACACACATTGCTGCCACACACACACACATCGCTGTCACACACACATCGCTGCCACACACACATCGCTGCAACACACACATCGCTGCAACACACACACACACACATTGCTGCCACACACACACACACATCGCTGCAACACACACATCGCTGCAACACACATCGCTGCAACACACACATCGCTGCAACACACACATCGCTGCAACACACACACACATTGCTGTCAGGACTGCAGGGGTCGATGTAGCAGCAATTCTAGACCTCAGAGTAACACAAACAGGTCATGTTTGTCTTACTCTCAATTGTAGAAGTAGTTTGAACTAGTAAAACGAGCGTACGGCAGTGGTCCTGATCATGGGGTCGGGACCCCCACTCGCGGTCCCCTGATATGCAAATGGGGTCGCAGGAGATTGCTGACATAGGCTATAGATATTTGACTCTCCATTTTAGCAAACCGTTAAAAGAAAAAAAAAAAGGTCTCATAGACTTCCTGAATATACTAACTGCCTGCCTAATGTTTCATGATCACGAATAAACTAATGCTAATCTCTTAGTGTGTAGCAGAGCGAGGCCATTACGTTCACCGGGATACTGATGTTACAGATGTTGATTGGGTCAAATCTATTTGTGTGGAAGCAGATGCAAAAAAGATAAAGTTGGGGTTGCAAACATTTTCACAGCTAGAAATGGGGTCCGGGGCCAAAACATTTTGGGAACCACTGGCGTAGATCTTAAAGGATAATCTAGATTGCATCTAGCCCTCGGATCATCCATGAACGGGTTGCAAAATAACATAACAAATCCCAGAGTTCTTCCGTTCTCCAACTTCTTCTCTTCAAGCAGGACTGTAACTTTGCAGAGCTTGATGCTGGTTTTACTCCTGGTTCAAAAGCTCTGAGAAATTATCCATTAATTATTTATAGAATCACGGAATGTAGAAAAAAAAAGAAAAAGAAATGGCAACGGCGTCTTTTGCAAAAGGTAACGAGATGTGTTATGTGATCGCTCGATTATTCAAACACGAGTCACTAGGCACCGTGGATTCTTCTTAAAAAAAAAGAGAAAACACGTGCGCAGCGCTTCACGATTTATGAATTACAGAATGTGTTTCAAAAAACCCAGACAGTACTACAAGGAAGCATCTATATTTAATGTCAGCCAACGTTTCATCTGCTCTGCGTTTTAAAAGGTAAGAACGCAGAGCATCTTCTTCTTCGTCTTCGTCTTCGCTGCAGCTTCGCTGGCTCCGCCACCTTGACGAAAGCAGCGTTTGCTCCTCGGCCATCTTAAAACTACTTCGTGCTCGCTTTGAACGGCCCTCATCACATCTCAATCCTGCACATCAAAGACCGGTCGCCCCCTCGATGCGTTCAGAACCAGCAAAGGTTCATTTAAAATCACACTTTGTAAAAAAAGGCCCAGAGAAATTCCTGTCAGTTTATATGAATGCATGAGCACAAACTTGCAATGCTGCTGGTGACATAAGCGGTTCACTGATGTAAGATGAGCTGATATGATCCCTGCCTACCCGCCCATTCTCTTAACTTCCGGACCCTTCTGTATCGCAGTACCTCCTGGTTCTCAGGACATAGGACCCCTCACACGCAGATATGCCCACCTTTTAGGGAGAGAATAAGAGGACGGTGGATGTTATGTTGAAATATTCGCACATATTTTGCATCCATTAATGAAGACAAAAAAGAGAAATAAAACAATCACCTAATAGAAAAGCTTCAGAGGCATAGTAAACGTATGTAGGACGCTGTTCTGCTAATGATGTCTGAGATGGTTTGGATAAGCAAATTTCGTATTCCCCTGAAACTGCATCAAAGTGTTCAATCATGCTCCATGAATTCTGACAACCTTGAACAACACCCCAAAAAATATTCTAATCACGTTGCACAATAGAGCTTCCAAACACCATCATGGCCAGTGTCTACACCACCAGTCATCCCACACTTTGACGTAGGTCCACCCCGTAGGATGCCATGAAACCTAAAACTACAAACAAACGAATGAATCACCATTACTAACGAGTGAATGACTACTGTCTCTTTTATTACTAGTTACTATTTTTGTCATTTAGCAGATGCCAACATCCAAATCCACTTATGGTGAAGTATAATTAATAAGGGCACCTTGCCCAAGGGTGCATACAGATAGACTGTGGACAGTGGGGTTTGAACCCAGAACGTTTCATCTGGGGTGTCCATCACCCCACCGTTTAGAAAGCATAAAGCGACATCAGCGTTGTTCCTGCATCCGAAGGATCTCCCTGGTAAGCTCCGGCGGGCTGCGGTGTCCCTGCAATGTTTCCCGCTACAACATGGATCAACCCCGCATGGCTTTCAGCATCCCTCCGTGTGTCAACCTACAGCCATTACAGCATGAAGCAGCTCACAGGCAGACGATCACAGGCAGACGATCACAGGCAGACGATCACAGGCTCCCCATCTCTGGCTCTTTAGGGGGAAAACGTTTGCCACTTGATCGGAGGAGGCCCAACAGGCTGCTAGCATGGGGTGGGGTGGGGGGGGGGTCCGCGCTGGGACCTGATGTGTGCGGATCCGGGGAAGGGGTCGGACATGGCCTCACACCAGGGCTGCTAAATGATGGCGGGTCAAATGTGATGTTCGGGGTGGGGAGGGCTCATGGTCAAGCGGGAATACAGAAGCGATGGAATTCATACAATATTGATTCCTCTCTCTCTATCAAAAGAAAGCCCAGCAGATTCTTCCCTACCTCCTCTCAGTGAAAGACATTCTATATTTGAGAAGTATTGAGAATAACTTTTATCTTATTTGGGGGGGGGATTTATTTTTCAAAGAGAGGCAGATGACTTGCGTTACATCCCTGAACACCCCTCTGAATCCCCCTTGAAATTCAAAATGATAAAAAACGCGAAGAGGGCAAGCCAACATAAAAAGGGTTCTTAGTTGAATAAATGAGCAGCCTATTGATTTGAGTTCTGAATCCAGAGTGATCACCTGACCAGAGAACTGGGAGCCACAGGGGCCGGCGAAAGGCCAGATTATAAGGAGAATTCGTCAACACTGCGGGGCCCTTGATGTCTAAATGAGGCATGTGTTACCCAGACCCTGCGGTGGCCGAACAAACTGCATATCCAAATCACTTTCAAATTCGAAAGACACAAGCACATTAACGGAAAACACAGACGGAAAAGCCACAACACAATGAAAGTGAGTGTCATCGAATGTTGACAATGAAACAGCATTCTGCAGTTGGTGTGGCAAGAACATCAAATTCTTGTATGATGCCGATAAGCCTGGCACTAGTGACGGTAACGTTTCAAATACATGTATTTTTTAATTAGGCGAAGGCTATCCACATTCTTAACTGTATGAGTATATAATAATAGTATGCCGGCAATAATAGTCAGTCTGTTTCATCGTCAACATCCGTTGAAGTTCCCTTCCATTATGTTGTGGCTTTTGCGTTTGTGTTGTAGTGTTTGCAGTTGTGTTGTGGCTTTTGTGTCTTTCCGTTACTGCGCTCAGGTTTTCTTCGAACATTTTGGAAATGCAGGTCTTTCGCCACGTCTCTGCATCCACTCAGCCCCCGAACCATGCCCATCTTTCCCCCACATGCATGTGCACACACTCACAAACACACACACACACACACACACACACACACACACACGCATACACACATGCATGTGCGCACACTCACACACACACACACACACACACGCATACACACATGCATGTGCACACACGCACAAACACACACACACACACACATGCGTGTGCACACACACACATATATATACAGACACACACAATGCAGACAGACATGCAGACAGACAGACGTATACAGGGATATCATTGGTCAGATTCAGAAATGTGGGCAGTCAAAGTTCCTCAGCTTTCCTTCGTTTCATCCTGCGATTCGTTACAAAAGTCTCCATTTAGGGCATCGCTGTTAAAGAGCAACCCATGTGTTTTGAGTTAGGGAACACGTTAGGCAAATCCCAACGCTCCAGATCATAACACCACACAAGGCCCTGCATCTGTTTCCACTAATGCCCAAAGAGGATGTTGTGACTTGAAACCAATTTTTCACACCGAAATCAATCATTTTCATTGATGGCAGATTTAAAAGTTTAAACTTTGAGACAGGTCTCTGTACAGAAGGAGAAAGAATAATAATCCTCTTGCCGTTCAGTGACTTAATTATTGGCAGAAGATGTTTGTGTGGACGGGCAGAATATTGTAAAAACCTATATATTGTATTTATAACAACAGTGATGTTGAAACTTTACACATGGCATGGTCATTCCTCTGTAACACTTACGCTTTGTTTGTTTATACATACTATATATCCCTTTCAACATAATGTTTTTATTGGGACACTATTGAAACCATTCAGAGTATGCAGTATTCAATGTATTTAGTTACGCTCTGACTTGTTCAGACATCCTTTTCAACATCATAATGTCTGCACTTGGAAACTCAACACCAAATGTTCATTTTATAGTGTGCAGTAATTATTTAGGCCTACTAATGTACTTAAATAAGTAATTTGTGGTTTTTATGGTGGTATGCTCTTCTATATGATAGGGGGTTTGTCATTGTAATCAGTCTTTCTTGGCTTTCCTGTTGGTAGAACCACCCCCACCACCATTCGACCATCACAACCACCACCATCACCGCCACCTCCACCACATCCACCACCTCCACCAGCACCACCACCACCATCAACTCCAGCATCACCTCCACCATCCGACCATCACAACCACAACCAGCACCACCACTACCACCACCTCCACCCTCACCACCAACTCCAGCATCACCTCCACCATCCGACCATCACAACCACAACCAGCACCATCACTACCACCACCTCCACCCTCACCACCAACTCCAGCATCACCTCCACCATCCGACCATCACAACCACAACCAGCACCATCACTACCACCACCTCCACCCTCACCACCAACTCCAGCATCACCTCCACCACCCGACCATCACAACCACCACCATCACCGCCACCTCCACCAGCACCATCACCATCACCACCAACTCCAGCGTCACCTCCGCCATCCGACCATCACAACCACCACCAGCACCACCGACTCCAACAACATCACCACCACCAGCACCTCCACCCTCACCATCAACACCAACTCCAGCGTCACCTCCGCCATCCAACCATCCCAACCTCCACCACCACCACCACCACCACCGCCACCCCCACCAGCATCAGTGTACACCACGCAGGTTTAAACACCAGTTAAACCTAAAGTCATAATTCTGAGCACGAGCTAACTTGTCAAACACGGCATCAAATGAGCCCATCCTCTGGCGCGGCGCCACTGAGAAGAAGCCCTGCTCATCCGCCTCTACCTTCACGTCTCCTCTTCCTTTTTCTGCACGTCGGAAGAGATTAGCGCGTTTGAGACGGTGAGGAAGAGCAGTTTGGATGTACATCCTGTTAACGTCTCCCGCTGACAGTAAGAGGATTACGGCGGTGGCGACAGACACAGGGAACTCCTTCCGCTGTCGTGAGTCGGCCTTATCCCCGTCCAGATCTCTGCCACGCGCGCCGGGAATTCAACCCCGGCGTGAAGGCATCCGGGGGAGGGGCCGGGCTTCATATCACCACAACATGCAGGCGGGATGAATCACAAAAGGGGGCTGAGAGACAGGGAGAGGGGAGGGGAAGACGGAGGGGAAAGGGGAGAGGGTGGGGACAGGGGAGAGGGGAGGGTGGGGAGAGGGGAGGGGAGAGGGTGATCTGGAGAACACTGGGAGGGCTGGGCGTTTGTCTGGCAGATGTGATGTTGATAGGACCTTCATCGCTGTTGATGATGATGGTGGTGTTGGTTACAGCTGTTTGGTGGTGGTGTCTATAATGGTGTGGTGGTGGTGCTGGTGGTGGTGGAGGTGGTGGTTTTAATGGTGTGGTGGAGCTGCTGGTTTTAGTGGTGTGGAGGTGGTGGTTATAGTGGTGTAGTGGTGGTGGTTGGGTGGTGGTGGCTGTCTCAGAAACGGCTTTCTAACAAACGGTGGTTTGTGTGTGTGCCACCGAACTATGGTGGGGAGGACGTGTGGGAAAGTGGTGTCAGCTGAACTGCTGCCCGTATGTCAACAAAGTGACAAAGCAGTGTGTGTGTGTGTGTGTGTGTGTGTGTGTGTGTGTGTGTGTGTGTGTGTGTGTGTGTGTGTGTGTGTGTGTGTGTGTGTGTGTGTGTGTGTGTGTGTAAGGGAGGGATTTGACATGAAGGTGGGTTCCACCCCTAGTCAATAGCCCATTCTGATCAAACTCACTCAGCTGCAGATTAAAAACAAAACACAACAGGGGCTGTATTGGACTAGTAGGGCAGGATTTAGGAGGCCGTGGTGATTTAAGAGGCATGATCAAGTCATTGATCATGCCACACTACAGACCTACACTGCCCCCTCCTCCCCTTCTCCTCCTCCTCTCCCACCCCTCCTCCTAGTCCTTCCCTTCCTCCTCCTCCCTCTCCCCCTCCGCTCCTCCTCCCCCACTCCTCCTCCTCCCTTTCTTCCCCTTCCCCTTCTCCTCCTTCCCCCTCCTCCTCCCCCCTCCTCCTCCCCCCTGTCTCTTCAAAGCACCAGGTTAGCGCTCTCTCTGGCGTTGGTGCAGCAGTAATTGGCCGCGCGTGTTTGTGTCTCCACTCTATCGGCGTCTCGCTCCTCTCTCTCCTGACATGTGTGTTTACCACAACTGTAATCTTCAAGGAAAAAATAAAAGCCTGTTAACATAAGTAGCTCAGCTTTCATAAACCATAAAGTCAGCGCTGACTGATCCTCCATCCTGTTTACCACGGCGCTGTGATGGGATCTCCCCTACGCCTCAACCTCCCCCTGGATGACACTCACACACTGCGTTTAACACTCAGGGTGCTCAGACACCTGCTGGATGCTCCTCTCACGGCAATCATCTGTGCGTATGTGTGTGTGTGTATATGTATGTATGTATGTATGTATGTATGTATGTATGTATGTATGTATGTATGTATGTATGTATGTATGTATGTATGTATGTGTGTGAATATGTATGTATGTATGTATGTATCTATGAATGTGTTCGTTTTTCAACTGCAACAGACTGTGGAAAGATCTTTCAGACATCTGAGAGTTTGGAGAGTACTAAGGAATCAAAATTCTCTCCCTCTCTCTCTCTCTTCTTCTCTCACTCTCTCCCTCACTCAGTCCTTCTCTCTCTCTCTCTCTCTCTCTCTCTCCTCTGCATTAAATGGAAGCACTGCGGGGCTGTTTGGCTGACAGATTAAGAATGGTCGCCAAGCCTGGTGTCAACATCACTCAAACAGATAATTCACTCCGCACTGAAGGGAACCCTCCAGCCAGGGGAGTTCAAAGACGCGGAGAACCGGGAGGACTTCACAGAGGGAGGCCTCTGTGGTGGCGTAGCGGTGCTTGGTGTGGCGCAGGGCTTAGGCGATTCACCGAGCAAAGCCACATTTCCAACGCCAAGGACGGAGAGGGAAGGTTCCGGGGCATGACCGAGAGAACGGGGAAGAGGGGTTATTTCCATGGGCTAATTTTGTAAACGGTTCCCCCTCTCTTCTCTGTTGGTGTCCCACAGAAGTCCAGGTTGACCCGGGGCTAGCACCCGGGGTGACAGCAGCAGGATGGGATACAGGAAGAGACCTGGTCTCCTAACATCTGGCGGGGCCCGGGTGGCCCCCCCAATCCCAGGATGAAGGGAGGCCCTCGGATGGGATCAAAGCGTGCCCTGGGTGCCTGTGCCCCCCCCCCCCCCCCCCCACCCCGCTCCACATATGCAAATGAGGTTTCCTGAGAGCAACCCGAGCTGCAAACCGGCCTCAGAGTTAGACGCACACACACGCACATGCACACACACTCACATGCATGCATGCACACACACAGACACACTCGCGCACACATACCTACACACACACACATACCTACACACACACACACATACCTACACACACACACACATACCTACACACACACACACACACACACACACACACAGGATGAGGAATATGAAGGGTGATGAAGGATATCTGTGTGTTCTCTAACACGAGGTCACCTAAGCAGCGGTGAAAGCTCTGTTGGGCTCTGCGGGGGGGGGGGGGGGGGTTTCCTCGCTGTGGGGGCATACTTCACAGCGAGGTCACGCCAACGCAGCCCAGAGCACAGAGAACGAGAAACGAGGAGACGACCGCTCACCCAGCGGCTGGTGGGTGAGTTGTTTAGCGTGGAAGGATTAGGGTGCATCTCGTGCTTCAGAACGGAGAACATCCAGGGAGGAACTCAAGCCCCCTCCCCACGCGGTGGCACCCGCCCCGGGTGTCACCTTTCAGAGGAGCCCCGACTCCTGGTTTGTTGTGGAGGAGAAGGAGGTGCATATAGTAGGGATGATATCTCAAACAAAAACACCAGCCCCACACACGCACAAGAACACACACTTTGACCTGAGCTGGCACAGAGCTGGCCCTGACCAATTTTGGTGCCCTGGGCAGGATTTTAGAGGGTGCCCCTTGCATCCCAGCCAAAGCGCGTACTGTATGTACGAGTGAGTCTGACAATGTGGGGGTACAAATCAAGCGGGGGGTCTGGGGGTCGTCTCCCAGGAGGTTTTGAGCGCCAAACACTACATTTCCTGCATTCTGGTCAACTTCTATGCACCAATTTGTGCCTTTTCTGCATCAATGTATGGTGGAAATGTCTTTATTTGTGTAAAGGAAAACACAAACCGGTTCCTATGCCAATGTCGCAGCCAATTCCACCCCCAATCATTGTGTTCATACACTCACACAGAAACTAACATAGCATTAAGTCTTTGAGATTTTCTTTATTTTGTATTTATTTTTGCGCCTGTGTGATGCGGCAACCCAGAAAATTGGGTCTATTTAAGAAGCTATGAATGTAGTTATGTTGTTGTGCGCCTTTTTGCAATATTTTGAAATAATAGTATTAGTAAAAAAGTATTTTAAAAGCATTAGTAAAAAAGTATTTTAATAGCATTAGTAAAAAAGTATTTTAATAGTATTAGTAAAAATACTATTCATTTTATAAAAACATATTTGCCTATACACACATCGTTGTACCACGTGTGAGTGTTCTTTTCATTGTGAACTATCTGCACACAAGAGTGGAGAACTGACTTATCTACATGTAGAGCAAGTGAGGCAAAACACACAGAAGACCTTTACTTTGAAAATCACATGTAAGGACACATGGTATGACCTGAACAACAGGGGGCTGGTGGGCACTAGACATCAGTAAAATAAAACCTAGTAAATAAATTCAATATATCTCCCTTCCTGGTTTAAAAAACCAAAACAAACTCTGAACAAAATGGCCTCAAGCTGATATCCATTTCCCGCCTTTAATCACATGAAAACATATCCATTTCTTCCCCCCCCCCCTCCCACACACACTCCCCACTCATATTAGAGGGCGGAGGTCACCTGTACCGCCGCATTAGCGAATTAGCCGCTATCTAACCCAGACCTGCTGTGGCGGGCTGACAGTAATCAGGCCGCTGGAGAGCCCTGTCTGCGCTGTGTTATCAGGTGCTAATCCCGGTAATCTCCCGGCCGCGCCGCTAAACGCTATTCCACCTCCGTCTCCCATCTCAAGACTCCCTTTACTAACATCCCCCCCCCCATCCCCAGCTAGCCTATGGGTGGGCAGGCTGAGGGCCGGGGCGCGGGGGCCCTGGTGTACACATGCCACCCACCCAGCCTCCCAGGCTGACTAAATGAATGTAATTCAGCCGCCCCGGGGCGAAAAGGCAAAGCAAACATATGTTCAGCAAATCAGTGTTTGTGTGCGTTTCCTCGTCACCGCCGCTGTGACAGCCGATTGAGGCATTGATGATAAATTATTTTGGGAGGGGGGGTGGGGGGTTTGTCCACGCACAGGGGAGAGAGGAAATGCTTTGAAGTGTCTGTGTGACTTGGGGAGGGGGAGAGAGGGGGGAGGACAAAACATAATGGAGGAGCAGTGTTTATGATGAGCTGTGGTTATTAGCATACCGCAGGCGAGCTCACCCATCACACTCTCAGGCTGTTTTGTGTGTGTGTGTGTGTGTGTGTGTGTGTGTGTGTGTGTGTGTGTGTGTGTGTGTGTGTGTGTGTGTGTGTGTGTGTGTGTGTGTGTGTGTGTGTGTGTGTGTGTGTGTGTGTGTGTGTGTGTGTGTGTGTGTGGGTGTGTGTGGGTGGGTGGGGTGGCGATGAAAGGTGGAGAGGAAAAACCTCAGAATCCATTCAAAGTGCCACTTTATCCATTAAAGCCGTATTCCTCCTGCCTGGCTGTGTAATTACCTGCAGCCCGAGCCGTGTGTCTGGGGCTTACCTTGTGTACACTGCGTGTCTCTCAGCCCGGCTGGCTCCCGGCGAGGCCCCGCGACGCAGGCTTCCACCCGGCCTTTGTCTCTCTTCGCGTCTGTCACTTGTCTGTCTGGGCTGCCGGGGCCGAGCTTGAAAGGAGAAAATGAAAAGACGGCGCAAACAACCAAAACCGCCGTTGCCGAGGTTGTCGGTGAGAGACGTCAGATAAGGAGACACGAGCGCTAAAGAGTGTGTTGTGTTGCGCGTGTCATTTTTATTTATGTATTCACGTGCGAGCGTTGTATTAATTTATTTACCCTTTCACCAATTGGGCGCTGGCGTAACGCGAACCCGCTAATGTGCGTTGCAATGCTAATCTCATGCTAATGCAATCACATGCGCTTCTTTATTAGCGCTACCTCCTAGCAAACAGCGAACATACTGACTTAATTGTGAGGCAGAGAGGGGGTGAAAAAAAACAAGCACATATGTAGTTTCCCTCATATTTAATTTTTATCTTTGAATAAAAGACCTATAGGAAAGTATTAATCTGCTTAACATTTCTAAGTACATCCTCCAAAGGATTTTGCTTTTTTTTAATCTTACATATGCTCAGCAGAGTTACTGGCAAAAACTGTACATTTTCCTCATTTCATCCTTTCAACATCAAATGGTGAGCAGCAAAAATTGGATCCGACTTCAAAGAGTGTGATGTGCTCCAAGTCACGAAGTGGCTCTTCTATTTCACATATTGAATTCGAGCAGGATATCAAAGTGCTACCAAAGAACCTCAGGTCTTTACTAAAAAAAGGGTCTAACATCTGTAGAAAGAGAAGCGTAAAGACAAACCACCTCGGGGAACAGCCGGCATTTATTCTCAGCTGTGAATTTCCACCCTTTTGATTCCCTCTCTCCTTATACCACCCGCTCCGTCGTCAGGGTCGGCGTCGGGAGCGAGAGAAGTACTTTGTTTCAAGGACTCCCGGAAAACAAATCGAATCCCAAGGAGCAGCGTAACCTATGTTAATATGCAGCGGTGGCTGCTTTTGCACGAGTGCAGTGTTATTATTATTATTATTCACACACTGTATAAAGTGTGGCAGGGAGATGGAAATGCTTGGCTTGACTCTGGTTGGTACCTTACCTCTCCTCTGTGGCCGGCGGTTTGTTGCTGTCCGCTCTTTTGTCCGCTGAACCTGAGGAATAAAGATCTTTGAAATCAACATAAAAGGGACGCCATATTATTGTGGATTATGTCGTGGACAGCGATTGGTCGGCGGTATAATTATGAATGTGATGCATAATACATACGCAAGACGAACATTAAGTAACATCAACACAGTGTTTCCTGCCAAGCATAGTAAGAGATTAAGTGAAGAACAAACGCAGCTGCTCGTGTGTGGACTTGCAGCAGGAGCCCGCAGAATTGGACGTCAACATCAAACTCATTCGTCGCGGAGACGAGGAATATCAGAAGCCAAGGGAACAGTGTGTAGGTGTGAATAGAAGAAGAAAAATCAAACGGGGCCAGATCTTGTAAAAAAAAAAAAAAATCTATATGGAGAAGACTCCAACTTTGATTAAACAGAATTGTTGAGTGGAGGTTTGAAGCTGTTGGTTCCACCCCCCCCCCCCCCCCCCCCCCCCAACACACACACACACACCCACACACACACACCAAGGAATACGATTGTAAACACGGAGCCACGCGGCTCCGAATGAAAACATTTTCAGATGTGGAAATCTGGTCTTCTGAGTCGACGTCTGCGGGGAGACGCGCACAGTTGACCAAACTATTTAATAAATAAATAAATCAAATGTGGTTCAAATGAGCCAAAGCTTTCCTCAGTAGATCTGGGAGTGTGAATGGGCTTGGAAGTTGAAACCGGACGTGCACCGGTTGGCAACAGACCTTTCAAAGCCTGCGCTCATCGTATCCGCTTTCACTTCATCTGCCCTTTTAAAACGTCAACCTCATGCACAACACTATCTAAAAAAGATAATTATAGAAATATATATTGATATAATAATCAAAGAGCAAAGGACCATTTAACGGTCCCTAACCTCTGAGATACTTAAACCTCTCGGCAAAGGTTAAGGGAATCTTTAATAATCTCATAAACAGCTTTCATTTGAGTCAAGCTGTGTCGCTAACAGGCGAAGGCTCTGAACGCCTCCACCACCACCACCACCACCACCACCACCACGATAACCACCACCTTCACCACCACTACTGCCTTGTCCCCATGTGTTGCCTCCCCTGCTTAGCACATACCTCCCTAATGACCGGCCTGCCCAGATGCTGAATAAACACAACATGCTCCTCAGCCGCATATCAGCGGCCATCTGGAGAGCAGCGCGCCCCCACCCCCCCACCCCCCACCGATCAGACCCCTGAGTTGCGGTCAGACGAGTGAACTATCTCGGCGGAAGGATATTTATTGCTTCTATAAAAGCGGAGCGAGGCGGCCCTCTGGGAGGAGAGTTCTCTTGTGGTTGACACAGCAGGAGGCCGGGGGAGGGGTGGGTGGGGGGCGTGGCCTATCAGGGGCTAGGATGGAAGACACGCCTTCTCGCCTGAGTAAAATTACTTACACACACACACACACACGCACGCACATACACTTACAACCACACACAAACACACTTACAACCACAAACACACACACACACACACATTAAAAAGGGAAAATCGTGGCGGGAAAGTGAGCCCATGTGATGAGCCAGGGACGTTGAGGACGGCGGATGTGGATTCCTACCCAGAATGCTCCTCTTCGGCGGCCTTCCCAGCAGCCTCCGGGGGAGCGCTGTGTCTTCGGAGTTCGTGGTCGCGACGCACACGATGGCCCCTGTAAACTACAACACACAGACACGACCGTTAAGACATTCTGGAGGTCTCACCACACACACGCACACGCACACACACACACCCCTCTCTGTTATCTTACCGTAAACATCGACTCAGATTTATGGCGACAACACTCGGGGATTCTGATACTCCCGCAATTAAAACCAATTACGCCAGAGAACGGTCTTAAAAAATATATATAACATTTTAAATTCTGACTACAAGGGGGAGCTTAGCAACGCTATCAGGAGAAGCCTGTTTTTATACCGGGGGGGGGGGGGGGGGGGGGGTTGTTTACAGGCCATTACAGAACACCGGTAACCTCGGCCGGTAAACGGCGTCCTGTTATGTCACGCGGTCAGAGGCCTCTGTGATTTTAACTCGTACCGTTTCACGCGGGGGAATAATAACAGCGGAGACACATTGTGGAGCCGCTCTCTACTCTGAGGCCCTCATCTCACGGATGGAGAGCATGTACCCCCCCCCAGGGGCCCAGGGGAGATCTGAGGGCCCACCGGCCTCATGCATTAGAAAGGCATCTGTTTATTTTCAGAATGCAAATGCAGCCCACCTCAAAGGATATAAGCTGTGGAGAACACACAATGTGAATGTGTTGGAGTGTTCCGCTGGGAGGAGGGGAGAGGGGGAGGGGGAGGGGGAGGGGGAGGGGGAGGGGGAGGGGGAGGGGGGAGGGGGAGGGGGCGGGGGGGGGGGCACTTATGTCAGCTCCAGGTTCTCCCATCTCCCTGTGCCCACACACACACACACACACACACACTTCTTCTTCACGGGAAAGAAAGAGAGAAGGAAAGATAGAGAAAGAGAAAAATTAAAAAGAAAAATCGAAAGAGAAAAAGAAAGAAAGGAAAAGAGAGAAATAAGGAAAGAAGAAAAGTAGGAAAGACACAAAGAAATGAAGACAGAAAGAAGGAAAGAAAGAGAGAAAGAAAGAGAGATTAAAGAAAGAGAGAAGGATGTGAGCAAGGCGGGGGAGGGCCTGTTCCTCCACATTATTGACTCATGTTTTAATGTGTGCGTTACGCCGCACAAGGTGTGCAATGCAGGCAACGGCACCGCCAGATGAGAGCATCTCCCCCTCCCTCCCCCCACCTTCCTCCCCTTTAGGAGACAATGCCAGCTCTCCTCCCCTGCCCCTCCTCTCTCCTGCCCCTACTTGGCAGCATCCCGCCTCCCCAACCTCCCCCCGAGTCTCACAGGAGGGAGGGAGGGGGAGGAGAGGGAGGGAAAAGAGGTGAAGGAGATGAGAGAAGGGGGCGTGGGGAGGGAGGAGAGGAGAAGAGGGGGAGGTGAGGAAGGGGAGGGAGGAGAGGTGGAAGAGGAGGAGTGGGGGGAGGAGAGAAGGGGGAGGAGAGAAGGGGGAGGAGAGGAGGAGAGGATAAGAGGAGGAGTGGGGGGAGGAGAAAAGGGGGAGGGAGAAGAGGATAAGAGTAGGAGAGGAGGGGGAAGGAGAGGAGAAGAGGAGGAGTGGGGGGAGGAGTGGGGAGGGAGGAGTAGTAGAGAGGGGGAGGGAGGAGAGGTGGGGGCTTGGGGATGGAGAGACCCCGGCAAGGTTAATGTGTCCACTTTGATCTCCGTCAAGGCACACCGAGTAAGAATTAATTTACATCTCAGATGAAAAAGGTTGACAGTATAAAAAGGCATCTTGTTTCTGGTATGCGAGGGCTGTGTAATAGGCCAGGAATGTGCGAGAGAGGAAGTGGCGAGGAAACAGAAGGGGATAAGCCCTCTCTTTCGCCTTGCGCTGGGACAGAGATGAAAGGGAAAACCAGGGAGATCTCACTATGCGCTGTTCTTCAGAAACATGGGGACCAAATGCAGCCCAAACTTTCAAAAGGCTCCTTCTCCCTCTCTCTCTCTTTATGCATTATTAATTAATTATTACTGTTTCGTGGGCTACTCACCAAGATCAAAAAAGGCGTTTTAACAAAGCCCCCCGAAAAAAGGTTCTCAGGCCTTTATCCCCTTTTTCTCTTTTGAAAACGTACTGAAAAAAAAAAAAAAACGGCGTACATTTCCACTGTTTGTAACGACGCCCAGAGATAAAAAGAAAATGGCCGCACGGCCGAACATCAGACAACTCGAGCTCCTTACCTGACTGTATGCGCAACGCGGCGTGCTCCCGCTCAATCTTCATCTGCTTCAGGTTCTGCCGGGCCACGTATCCCCGCCACGCTTGGAGGGGGGGGGGGGGGGGATACAGAAAATACATCTAAATGAACGCGACAGACCCACCTTGGTGAAACGCTACGGGCAGATGCGGCGCTTACTGCGAGATCCCACTTCAGAACGCTGGCGCCCGCGCTGGCGGCCGGGCGCGACCTTTGAACCCTCTGAGGTCTTACTGTCTTTCTCTGGAGCATCGCGCTTAACCCGCTACGGGGTCGCGCTTATCAGACTCATCTCTCTTTCATGAAGACCCGTTGGGAGAAGACAGGTGGTTCACGAAGAAGGGGGGGGAGGGGGAGGTCAAAGGTGACGGCTGAGCCCCGGTTTTATCGCAGAGTGATAAAAGACTGAATAACAGCGTTTGATGGGACGGGATAGTCTGGTGGTGAGTGGTTGTTTTGACTCCCAGACGGAGGGTTCTGGGAGCTAGGGCTAAACAATATGGTGGAAAAATCGGTATTATTTTGACTGATATTGCGATTGCGCTTTGATTCACGGTTAGTGGGAATACAATCACAATTTTCATTTTCAGTGAAAATACTATAAAAGCAGTGACATTTGTTTGGAGCTGTACCAAACAAACATGTTTTCTTACATCTGGAGAAAAAAAGATGCAGGGCATCTCCGCAGCACTACAGAACTTCATTTATAATGGTGTTATTCATTTACATTTACACATTTTACCCTTATCAAAAGATTGCAGCTCCTACGATTTGGATTTTGCACTTGGCCATATTGCATTGCTGATAACATTTGTATTCTTGTTTCTGCCCTGCTACCTGTCCACATGTCGCCATGACAACACCTACCTGCTCATACTGAGATAATTACGACAAACCAATTTTGGTTAAAAGTGTCTTCTAAAAAAAGGACTAAATAGTGAGTAGTGCTAAATAGTTTCTCCTGTGAAGTTAAAGGGGCTGTAGGTCAGATTTAAGAGCTATCATTTGAGTGTAATATGTTATAAATAGCTCAGCCATCCGTCAGCTACCAGCGAGTGAAATGCTCTGTGAGAATCTGTTTCTTATGAGACCATTTCGCTTTTAGACCGCTCTCGGCTAATTTCCGACCATTCGGGGCATCTTATCCCTGATTGGTTCAGGGAGTCCATCTTGCCTGTCAATCAAAGGTCCGTTAAATGCAACACTTCTCAATGGTGGAGAAACGTAGGGAGGAAGGGAGGGGCATTTTATGGGGTTGTGTATTTTATAAATATGGCTCTATTCTGCTCTCTCTTTACAACTCTCAACTCCTACAGCACCCTGGGTTTAGGAACTAAAGGTAAGAACAAGATGCTACTTGTACCTGATTGGATGACAAGGGCCCCGTGGCTCCGCCTCTGCTTCACCTTGCGGTAGCGCCGCGCCCCCAGCCAGCCCCTGGTGTACGCCTGCATCACCACCACCCGGGCCAGAACCCCCCGCAAGAGCAGGTTGAGCTGCTCCACGTGGAAGTACTTCAGAAACACCTGGAAGACCAGAAACAGAACCGCAACACCTTCAAGAACCCGCCTGTACCCCTGTACCCCCACTGCACACTTGAACCCTCCTGTACCCCCACTGCACACTTGAACCCGCCTGTACCCCTGTACCCCCACTACACACTAGAACCCTCCTGTACCCCCACTACACACTAGAACCCTCCTGTACCCCCACTACACACTAGAACCCTCCTGTACCCCCACTACACACTAGAACCCTCCTGTACCCCCACTACACACTAGAACCCTCCTGTACCCCCACTACACACTAGAACCCTCCTGTACACCATATTCTCCATATGGCACTTTTATGTCATTGCACGTTGGGTTGTCGTAATTTGTTGCATTTTGTTCCATCACTAAATGTGAGCCCCATTAAAGAAAGTGTTGTCACTGTTGATGCACAACAAGTCTTTCCAGTCTCTACTAATCGATCTAATCTCCACAGCAGGAGGTAGTGTGTCCCCAAACAGCTCGTACACAGCGGAGACAGCGGCTAAAGCGCGAGACGCTACCAGGAAGGGAACATCCCACACAGGCTCAAGTACTCCAGCAGCTCAGACAGGTGAACGCCAGGTGGTCTCACCACCGCAGGCTGCTGGCTTGATTCTCGGCGCGCTGAGCCATATATTCTCCTGACAAGATACTTCAGCCTGTGTGTGCGCGCGTTTGTGTGTGTCTGTGTATGTGTCTGCTTGTGTGTCTGTGTATGCATGTGTGTGTGTCTGTGTGTGCGCGTTGGGTTTAAATTGAGACGTTAACTGTAATATGCTTGGAGTGGTCTGGGGGGGAGGGGGGGTTGGGGGGGGGGGGGGTAGAGAAGCACTCCGTAAATGCGATCCATACACCAACACGCTCTTCATCGGCCAGGTCCGGCGGTGCGCACGTTCGTACATGAATACAGCATGTGAGCGTCTCATTACCTTGGTTCTGCCCAGGACCCAGTGCTCCAGCTTGGCCCGCTGCAGTATGGCAACCGCATTCTCTTTGCTGCTCTCGGGCATCTGGTAAGCGCGGAAGGCGAGGTAGTAATATCTGAGAGCAGAGGAGCGCGGCGGCCACAGGGGATGAAAGAGAGTTAAAGAGTGATCTGAACCAAGCACCGGCGCACTTCAAGGCACACCGAGAGAAAACACGGAATATAAATAGAGGCAGCCTTGTTCCGCCACAACATGCTGTTTCGACCTGTGATTTCAAAGTGTTTTTGTGAGTTTTTCTCGTGAGCGCTCTGCGTCTCTGAACCGAAACACGAGCCTTGCACGGTGACATAAGCCCCCCTGCACCACAGAGGTCCATTGTCTGGGCTCGTTTGAACAGAGGTCCGTCTCCGATTTCAGTGACCGCACATCAGCTGTGGGTGGGGGGTGGGGGTGGGTCGGGGGTGGGGGTGGTGTTGTGCTCCATCAGCTCCAGGACAAGTTCATCGCTAGCCGTGTCTGGGACCCACGGCGGTTAAGTTTACAAAACACCAGCGCTGGACGCGGGCGCCGCGGCGTCTGTTTGTTCAGGGGACCTCGCGGGGCCCCAACACAGGGACCAAACGCGGGGCCGCGTACTGCGTCGGTCAAAGCAGTCGAACAATAACAAGATAGGAAGAAGAAACAAAAAACTTCTTTGAACTTCTATCTCCTCCCTTGGTCTCCAGCCTTTCATTCTAATTCCTGTTGATACCTGTTATGTCTTTGATGGTAAATACAAAGAGCTCCTTAGCAACATCAGACGAGCCTTTGATATCAGAGCACACATTTAAATCAGGTTTTTTGTGTGCAGTTTAGCCATTTGGCGCGCCGGCCCTGTTCCTGCCAGGCTCTGCCGGGATATCAAGGACTTAAGGTCTGCCGTCTAGAAGATACGGCTCCGACGCACAGGCAGACAGACAGACAGACAGACAGACAGAAAAGACAGACAGACAGGCAGGCAGACAGGCAGACAGACAGACAGGCAGGCAGACAGACAGACAGACAGAGAGGCAGACAGACAGACAGACAGACATACGGACAGACAGGCAAGCGAGCGGGCAGATGGACGGACAGAGAAACAGACATCTGATAGACAGAGACACACACACAAAGACACACATACACAAAGACACACACACACACACAGCAATCTCAGCCCTTGATAGTAAGCTACAGTGAAGTAACAGTTGAGGAACAGACACCCAACTGAACCCTTCCATACACTCACACTAACGGTCAGAGGATAAAGCTCCACCATCTTTATAGACCCCCCCCCCCCCCCCCCCCCCCCGAGGAACGCAGCTTCGCTGGCTGTCCCACAGCTTCCTCCCCAGACCATAAGCCCGACCTAATGAACTCTTATCTCGTCTCCACACCCTCCCCCATTAGAGGTGCCCGCAATCATTTTCAAAGGATTGCTGATCAAACACTTGTTTCGTTGTGTCTCAATTAAATTTTTTTCCTTAACAGAAAGATAATAAGGCTAAACTACCTGCTGTTTCACAGAAAAGGGTGGCTAAATGATCACGTATTATGTTTAACTCTTGAAATAAATGACGATCCAATCCATTTCCACATGCCTTGGACTACAAAAGCCAATCCTTCTGCAGGCCCTAACGATAGCTGCCCGTTTGAATTGAGCCACATAATGCAAGGCCCCGGGGAGCAAAGGACCATGGGTAACTTTTAATTTTTTCCTCTCTCAGGACACTGGGAAAAAGACATTCTTCATAAATAATCAAAGAAATCCATTAAAATGGCTCACCCCTCATTATCATGGTTCCTCCCTCTTTGAATTCTGGCAGTATTTCCTTCACCGGCGTTTCCACCCTGCTAAGTTATAGGGCCCGGTCTTCCACCATTACTAATGACGGCCAATTAGTCAGCCCCCTGCGCTAGGCTCAAGTTTGACTCCGGTCTAATTAAGGAACCAATGTTTCTGTGTGATGTAGAGCATGGGGCACTAGTCCTCCACTCCCACCAGCAGCACCACCACCGCCACCACCAGCAGCACCAGCACCCCCTCTCCCAAACCTTCCTCTCCAGTCGGCGGGGTTGTGTCAGTGTACAGTGTGAGGGTCTGCAGGCTGCGCTGTGTGGTGTTAAGGTCGCCGTGATTCGCCGCGCACAGGCCCAGAATGATGTTATAACGGCCTTTGTGTGTGTAGCTCAGGACAACGCTAACCCTTCACCAGCTATAATATCTGAACTCAATGATTTCTAAAATGAACAATTCACTTAGGAAGTTTCTTTGTAGTTAACATTACAAATGTCATAGGTTTGGAGGATTTTAACCAGAACTATCCAGCGTTTGATAATTATTTTAAACTTCCTCCACACGTCCTTCTAATGATTCCGTCCCAGGAGCCCAGGGACACTGTTCCCATGTGCTGCTGCCACCGTGGTCTCCCCCTTTAGTCTCTCCCCTCCCTCCTCCTACACCCCCCTCCCTCCCCAACACTGGGAGACTAAAGGTGTCTCCCCCTTTAGTCTCTCCCCTCCCTCCTCCTACAACCCCCTCCCTCCCCAACACTGGGAGACTAAAGGTGTCTCCCCCTTTAGTCTCTCCCCTCCCTCCTCCTACAACCCCCTCCCTCCCCAACACTGGGAGACTAAAGGTGTCTCCCCCTTTAGTCTCTCCCCTCCCTCCTCCTACACCCCCCTCCCTCCCCAACACTGGGAGACTAAAGGTGTCTCCCCCTTTAGTCTCTCCCCTCCCTCCTCCTACAACCCCCTCCCTCCCCAACACTGGGAGACTAAAGGTGTCTCCCCCTTTAGTCTCTCCCCTCCCTCCTCCTACACCCCCCTCCCTCCCCAACACTGGGAGACTAAAGGTGTCTCCCCCTTTAGTCTCTCCCCTCCCTCCTCCTACACCCCCCTCCCTCCCCATCACTGGGAGAGACTAAAGGGGGACAGACCTTTAGTTTCTCCTGGTGAGAGACGAGGAGAGGGGGGGGGGGGGGGGGGGGGGCGCGGTAGGAGGAGCGCCGCCACGGTTCCCGCGGTTACCTGTTGACGAACTCCTCGAAGGGGATGCGGTGGGAGTAGCCCTGGCGCCGGATGTTGACGGTCTCCAGGACGCCCGTGTAGCGCAGCTGCACCAGCACCCGCTCCTGGGTGAAGCGCAGCGCCTGGCGGTCGTCGTTGGGCTTGATGCAGCGCACAAAGTGGGGCTGGCCCACCACCATCTTGGACAGCAGGTCCATGAGGGAGTACTGCAGGGTGGGGGAGCGCACGGCCGTCATCACCGGGAATACCGGGACCGGGGACGGAAGGAACGGCAAGGGGGTTTTCCATGTGCATTTGGGACAATGGCGGGGGGGGGGGTGGGGGGGGGGGGGGCATGACGTAAAAAGAACAAACAGGTTGTGAAGTAAAGCTGCTGTAAGGAGGATTGGAGAGTTGTGAAGAGAGAGCAGGAAAGAGCAGACGAGAGTACGATTTTGAAACGACAGTAATAATAGTTACCTACAGCGCCTTTAATATTTCATCCGTTTGATCGCCGGACCAGTTGTATGACTGGCTGGTTCTTTTCGTTTCGGAGGATAACGCGGGACATTGCGGATGTTGATTGCTCTGAGCTGCTCAAACATTTCAGAAGCTGTATTTTGCTACCTTATGGCCTTATGTATACCTTATTCAGAAGCCAGCATTCATTATTTTGGCTGCTGCTTTCCTCACATCTGCGGAGAACGGGTGTTCAATTGATCACAGACGGCCAGAAAATACGTGGTGTCAAAACAATACACACTCAATTAACAACCTTCTGAGCATTCACTCTGAAAACCACGCTTTTTCAGCGTGATGTTTTTCCATCTCGCCGTGTGCTTTTAATTTCCTCAAATTAAATGAACACAATATTACTAATGCACCATCACATCATCAACAAAACCACGAGTGTGCACGTGCGGCAAAGCTACAATCTCTCCTCCGTACGTGGATCCTGTTGAAACAAACACACACACGCACGCACAACACGATAACGACGTCACCCATGGTCGGGGCGGGGGGGGGGGGGGGGGGGGGGGGGGGGACGACGACACACGACCTACCCGGAAGTACGAGGCGACGGTCTGCCGCCTCATGTTGGTGGTCTCATCCGGGTGGCGCGTCATCTCCATGGTGTCCACCTGAGCGCACACAACGAGAGCAACGTCATCAGCATACATAGAAACACCGCGGACACCGGCCCCAAATGGCTACACCGCTAACGCGACAGCACGCCGTGCTAGTGCTTGGTGGTTTGTTTGCGCCAAGTACTGAAAGACGGGGGAAGAGATGAAGGTGTCAGTACGTCAGCGTTTCGGCCTTCTTCTAAATTGGAGGCGGTTGCTAACTATGTGCCATCTGTACGAGACAGCGCTGTAAACATTTAACGGCTAACTACCTAGAGATATTACCCCCCCCCCCACCAGGTGCCGTGGGGCATTGCGGTGCACTCCGAATAAATGACGCTCGCTTGTCGACAGGCAGGCCGTCGTCCCGGCGACGGATTAACGAGGAGGACGCAATATAAGCATTCGAATGGCCGCTCTCTCCCCGTTCGCGGCGCCATCAAAATTAAGGACGCAATCAATATTTTATTTCAAGTCTACATATTAAAGTGCATATCTTAATACTTTATTGCTCCTTCGCACAGGGGGGGGAAGTGAGGAAAAGGTATGTCAAACATTCCCCGAATAAATTGAGTGACGCAAGCGGCGGACTTGACAGTTTGATATGTTGAAGGGTGTTCTTAGTGAAGCACAAGCAGTTAGCCGCTCTTCGCTTCAACTAGTCAAACATGGGTTAGAGATGTGCCTGCGCGCCTTTAATCTGTGCGCACTGCAAACTTTTTGTACACTTCAATGGCAGCTTTGATTTTGGTACATGGCAGCATGGGTTTTACATCAATCATCTTGTCACATAGCCACTTTTTAGTCTGCGTAGGTACCCGGAGGCCTAGCCTCGGCACTGACTCACCTCCTTGGGGATTCTCGCGGTGACCAAATCTGATGCACTTGAAATTACAACATATGTTCCCTTTGATAAAGCAGAATCTTAAGTAATCGTATAGCGCTGAATTCCGCTCTCTGCTTCAGCTGTTAAGCCTGTTTACAGCTACGTGAATCAATCAAGGTCTGGTATGGACTCAGCTTTCTAACGGGTGACATAGTGCTTTGAAATTCAATATATATGGATGTACTGTTTATGTTATTTATTCTGAAATATTATGTACTTTTGCTACATATTCTTACCGTCAATAGGTATTTGGGAGACTTTGATCACAGCACAAGATGAGAAAGATGAAGTATATAGAGAAAGACAAGGAGATACAAGGAGAGTGAAAGTGCAGCAGTGTTTATGGGGATAAACACTGCCATAATACAGATTTTCTGTCTAATTTAGTATTTATTGACATTTATCCATGAAAATGATATTTTCAGTTATGAAACAATCTTCAGATTGTACATGATTGATTTGACCAAATGCTTCCCCTTAAATTAGTTAATAAGCTGTATAAAGAACACAGAACAAAATGTTAGAGTAAGCGGCAAAGATTCCATGTCCTTTCTGAGAACAGTGTTCATAATCATTCTTTCACATTCACATATACCTAATACAGCCATTAAGAAACAGTCTACTAAAGTCTTTGTGTACAAACAATCCCACCATGTAATTATTTGTTTTTTCCAATCTGCCTTATTTAATCTTTATCTTCATTGCATACAGATGCTATTGTTGCTAAATATCACTGAACAATGTGAAACTTAAACACAAATTAAAAACATCTTCATGAGCATGTGTAACCTACAAATCCATTCGGTTTTATCTATCACCAGTGTAAAAATCGAAACCTGCATATAAACAGGTTATGCAAAAGTGCTGCTCAGTGCTTCAGAAAGAGAACTAGGAGCTGAGGAACCCTGCAGCACCACAGGGCCAAAGAGAAGAACATAAGAGGCACATTGTAACGGTACTCTAGAATGTGATGCCCATGAGCAACTGATTGAGAACCATATGGTGCTCATATAAGTATAAAGTGGGGAGGGATAGTGTCGTGGCTATAGGGGGTTCAACCTTCGGACGAAAAGGTACAGGGTTTGATCCAGAATGTCATCAGCATACACTGACACACTCCAAATACAAACACTCAAAATATATTTCTCATAGACGTCCTGTATATACGACCTGATGATTCATACCCACGAGCAAACTACTAATCACTTAGTGTGTAGTAGTGCGATGCAATGACATTCACCCGGAAATTCATATTACCGGCCGATGTTGATTGGGTCAAATCTATTTGTGTGGAAGCAGATGCACAAAACTTCAAGTTGGGGTCGCAAACATTTTCAGAGCTAGAAATGCGGTCACGGGCCAAAACAGGCTGGCCACCAGTGGGCTGACCCCTGCCTTCGCCTTAATGGCATGTAATTCAATTCACGGCAAGACGCTTTGGATGAAAGTGTAGCCGGTGTAGGCGGTGGGAGTGGAGGCCTACCTTGTTCCGTCCGGACCTGAGCTGAGGAGGCAGAGATCTGGAGGCCGCCGTTATCTTTGCCCTTGACATCGCCAGGTTACCTGTTCAACAAAACACCAAACACAAGACAGGCATGGGTGATCTAGAGGTTAGGGGGTGTTAGGGGGACTCCCAGCCCAAAAGTGTCTGGGTTTAAACTGTCTGCGGTCTAACATGAAGGCACCCTCAAGCATATGCCCTGACCCCGACCTGCTCATTAATGATATATATACATCAAAAGATTTTGCATTGGATGAAAGTGTTTGCTAAATGTCGAACTTGTAACAAAATCGGATATTTGATGACACTGATGCTGAGACTTCTGTTCGTCTTGATAGACGATAGATCATAATAATAATAATAATATCCAGCGATGATAAAAAGCGGGGAAACGAAATGGTAAAGTTACGGGGAGCGACTGATGCAAACGTCTGAGAACCCCCCCGAAAAAAAAAGCCTAGACTGGTGACGCTCCGACACGTTGGGCGATCGAGCGGAAAGACCTGCGCGGAGCGGAAGCGCGCTCCCGCGGTATTAACGTGACAGCAGCGGGGGGGGGGGGGGGGGGGGGGGGGGGGGGCACCCTAAACCGGCTCTGTATCCCAACGACTCGGGGATCCCAGCTGTGCTCACAGCAGCCCTGCAGCCCCACGCACCACCGCTGCCGATAAAAAAAAAGGGATACATAAACGCATCCACACATGCAAGACACTCTCAGCATTTCAAGGTTTTTCTTTTTTTTTTCACACAAGATGTCCAAATGTTTTCTCTGGCGATATCTTCAGAGGCTAAACTGTGATTAATAGCAGTGGAAGAAGCCTTTGAAGCAGGATTGGTGACATCAAAGTACTAATCCATGGGTGGCAGGATTTTTATAATGAGTGGGAAGTATCTTAACACATTTCAAAGGGTTTAGCCCATGAATAAACAATAGCAGCACAGATGTGCCACACACACACACACACACACACACCTTGAGGAAAATCGGTCTGCAGGCACAGTAGGCTGGCCTGTGTGTCTCACTAGCAGGAGAACCAGTGTTTTTCTTTAGGATCACCCTGAACTGACAGCTAACAGATCGTTCAGGGTTTTATACATCACACAGGTGAAGCGTGTAGGAGGCTAACATCACACAGGTGAAGCGTGTAGGAGGCTAACATCACACAGGTGAAGCGTGTAGGAGGCTAACATCACACAGGTGAAGCGTGTAGGAGGCTAACATCACACAGGTGAAGCGTGTAGGAGGCTATCTATGTTGTAACAACATCACACAGGTGAACCGTGTAAGTTATGTATGTTGTAACAACATCACACAGGTGAGGCGTGTAAGTGATGTCTGTTGTAACAAACATGAAAAAAAACATGTAAATATGAATTAATCATTTATCTCCTGAATAACGACACATTGGACTACAAATTACAAACATCCTTTTGGAACTCTGGGGACATAACATGTGGGGACATGACAGGGAATGTTGAAACATCTGCTTCATCCATTAGTAAACCACTTCTAAGTGGAAAAGCCAAACACAAGTAAAGGTTTCTGTTAAGAGTTTCAATTCAAGCCAGTGTACTTGACCGCACACAAATGCATTCTCAAAGACACACAAGCATATGTAAGCTTTTTGGTCAAAATAAAATAACATTTGAGAGCACATTGCCGTTGAATTCAGCCAGAGGTTCAACCCATGATTATACTGCCCTTGGGATTCCACACCAATTATTAGTTTGCTCTTTGCTGTGACAGCATAGTAATATAACATAACACATTTTTAACAAAATAGAATTTCCCCCAAAACAATTCAATCGTTCCAAATCACCCACCGTGAGAACTGACATGTGGGTATAAGATAACAAGCAGCATGGAAACGGATAAATAGAGCATTGTCCTAGCATGGAAAAGGCCTATAGTCACCCTATAGTCCCCACAAAGACACACACAAGAGCAGGTCTGGGGACCAGCAGGCATTAAAGTGTGTCAGGTATCTCAGCAGCACACAGCCAGGCCCAGGCTCCAATTAGCCCAGAGTAAAGCTGGCTGGAATAATTGGAGTGGATCTTGTGCAAATGAAGAGCTCTCTCTCTCTCTCTCTCTCTCTCTCTCTCTCTCTCTCTCTCTCTCTCTCCTTCCCCCCCCCCCCCCCCCCCCCCCCCCCCACCCTCCCCATTAGTGCTGCTGGGGCCCGCCATCATCTGAGCACATTTGTCATGATGAATTAGCGGCCGCGAGTGGAACGGGCGCCACCAAATGTCACTGTACTGTCACGCCTCTCACGCGCGTGACACCCTCAGCGGAGGAGATGAAGGGGCTCCGCTCTGAAGTTGGGGGGGGGGGGGGTTATGACAGTTGCACCTATAAGCCTAGTGAACGGACACTGCTTCCTGCATGTTATTCCTCGGCGGGTTAGGTATTAATTCATTCTCCTTCAATATCCCCTCCTCACAGCTGGGCGATTACAGCCCGGGTTAGGAGCCAGGATCCCCCCGCCCCCACACACCTTCCTCTGAGACGGGATCACCTGTGATCTGTGACGTCCATCTTAAAAGACTACCGTCTCATGTGGGGCGAACACTGTTCTAACGATGCAGCTCCTCAAACAGAGAGGAGAGAGGAAGTGTGCATACAAGTAAAAATAGAAATGTAATTCATTTAACACCGAAAACCACAACAACAAACCGCAAATGGATGTGTTGGATTCTACCAATAGAAGTGATTAAATCAAAGTACACAGAGTTCAGCCTTATGCGTAACAATGACTTCAAGTTTAACCCCTTGAATACAGGGGAAGGTCGGGGTGAACACAACACAGAACCAGAAGGTCAGGAACCAGAGGGCCGGGAGGGGCCTCCCATGATGCTCTCTGGTTCCCGTGCTGATCTGGACAGACAGACAGACAGACAGACAGACAGACAGACAGAGAGGAAGAGACCGAGAGGGAGACAGTAAGAGAAAGAGAGACAGAGAAAGAGAGAGACAAAGAGAGAGTGAGCGAGTAAGGGGGTGGCAGGGGAAAAAAGCCTTCCTTGGCATCTGCTTTGAACATGAAGCCCAGCCAGAATCCTGCGGGGGGGAGCTCAAGCTGCCAGTTGTATTGGGCTTCCATTGACAGAGAATAGTCAACGTGCTCGGGATTAAAAAAGCAATCCCACGTTCAGTGTGACACCTCCCTGCATGCTTTTATAAGAGACCGCGGTGGCCTTGTAGTTCAGAGGCTCCGCATCGGAGGGGGGTTGGAGTCAAAGTTTGGGGGGGAGAGAGACAAAGAGAGAGAGCAAGAGGGAGAGAGAGAGAGAGATACAGAGAGATCAAGAGAGAGAGAGAAAGAGGTGAGAGAGTGAGAGATATAGAGAGACTAATGGAGAGAGAGGTGAGAGAGTGAGAGATATAGAGAGACTAATGGAGAGAGAGAGAGGTGAGAGAGATATAGAAAGATTAAGGGAGAGAGAGACAGAGACAGAGAGATGAGGGAGATCAAGAGAGATGAAGACAGATCAAGAGAGAAAGCGAGAGCTAGACAGAGGGAGAGAGGGAGAAAGAGAGATACAGAGCTATGAAGAGAGTGAGAAAAAGAGATAGAGTGAGTGAGTGAGTGAGTGAGTGAGAGTGAGAGCAACCTTCCCCAGAGACTTGCAGAATCTCCGTCCTTTTTTGCTCCCCTGCTTTGCTTTCTTATTTATTTTTTTCAAAACCCATGTGATCTACAAACTCAACTCAGCAAAGCAGGCAAATGAGATTATGGCACCCATAGCCTTTGCCGCCCCCCCACCCCCTCCCCCCCGCCCACCACCCACTCACCCACCCAACACCCACCACAACGTTTATGCCTGGAGATGGCTCCAGGGGGCGGGGGATGTTGATTTAAATGCCAGCCACTACTGTCACAGCAGATCCATCACGAGCGCACGGTGTAATGGGCTTTTAGTGACACAACACAGCGCTGCGTTTATCAAAAGGATGTTCGCACCATGTGACTACCGCAAAAGACCCGGCTCTCTGCTACTGGAGTACCACACAAATAAATAATAAACCGCCCGGGTGCTGACTGCAAACATTTGCCGCCACGATTAGTTGAAGCTGGTGGGAATTGGACAAAAGTGTTACTGGGTGTGATCGGGTGTGAGTGTGTGGAGGTGCAGCAGGGTGCTGATGAACCGAGGAGTGAGGACCAGGAGATGAACCGGCGTTCTACTGGCAGGGAACAAAGGACGAGAGGAATGTGTCACAGAGCCTCCCTGAGGACTGTCACCTCCTCACCTCCTGACATGAAGGATGAGAGAGAGACAGAGAGAGACAGAGACAGAGAGAGAGAGAGAGAGAGGCAGGGAGATGCAGTGGGAGAGATGAGAGAGAGAGCGATATACATAGATATGCAGGGGGAGAGAGAGAGAGAGAGAGAGATTGACACAGGCAAGGAGAGAGACTGAGTAAAAAGAGATGAGAGAGAGAAATACTGTAAGAGAGGAAAAAAAGAAGTAAAAAAACGAGGGAAAACGAGAGCGAGAAAGAAAACGCCAAAGCTGACAGTGAGTGTGAAGACAAAGAGAAGGGATTGAGCCAGAGATGAAGAGAGACTTCAGCAGTGTGTAGACGTAGACGAAGCCTTATGTGGCAATATTTCTCAGAGCAGCACATTTGTTGAAACTTATAAGGGTTTAAATTCTCACTAAAGTCTGGAGATCCACACACACACACAGAAAGCCTTACAGTCACGTTTCACTACAAAGCAATATTAACCACATTTTGCAGATGAAGGCATCAGTATTAGTTCTTGAGGTATTTCAGACCCGAAGGCCTTACAGGAAGAGGGGAGAATCAGAGGGGTAAATCTGAGGTTAACATAAACTTGACACTTTTCTGGGAGCATATTTATGGATTTGAATGAAAATTCCCATTGAATTCATCTTATTGCCAGTGTCTTGTTCAGCTCTGTCTGAACATGCGAGTCACAAGATAGAGAGACGTCTTTAGGAACCGATAGATAGTGAGAAGAAAGACGAGACGTTGTGAGTATCAAAGTATGGAGAGACTCTGAGTATGTGGGTATTGGCACATCATTGTACCTCGTGCCACTGGAAATCACACTCAATTAAAATGTAACGAATATACATTTCAGGATCTGTCCGTCATGGGGTCGTTTTTCTGCTACTGCTCTGATGTTAACGCACATGACTTGACAGCCCTTCTGAAAAAATATTGTCAACTATCCGTGCTTTAAAAAAGTCCTTAATGCGTAACTGGAGTTTATGGGTGGAGTTGTTTTTCGTTTCTGATGTTTATCTGTTACTCATTCGTTTTTATGTTTTAAACATTTTATGTTCCAATTGTTTTTTGTTTTTTTTACTGCTCGCTGCAATATGAATTGCCCCTGTGGGGATAATGAAGATCTCTACTCTACTCATTCAAGCATTTTAACATCATTTTAACATTTTAGATGTAGAGATTAAACTCTAAGAGGAAATGAATCGAACAGAAATTTATATATTTGTTTATAACAAATGATTCCTATTACACTTTAAAAAATGATTCAAAAAGTACATTTCTAGTTCTGTTCCTCTAGCGGGCGTCTGCTGCTGCATTGTGGGGGGTTGTGTTCGCAGTGCAGCCTCCGTGACAAAGACCTGGCAGTCATAATACGGTGCCATGCGCTGGGCCGGGGGTGGGGGGGGGGTACCATGCCCCACACAGCAGGGGGCCAACATGTCCTGGAGGGGGTGGGGGGGTGCAGGAACACAGCCTGACCGCAGGAGCCAACCAGGGGAGGCCTGGCGAGGCCTGACTGAAACACAGCAGCCAGCTCACACACTGTGGTGCCGCTGATCTGGGGAAGTGGCCGCGGCTCTGAGGGAATTCCGTCCATAGAAACATCTCATTTCCTCGGACAAAACACCAGCACATGTCTCACCAGTCTCCTGGAACGCTCCCCGTATTCACTCTGAGGAAGACTTTCTCTATTTGCACTTTCAGGAGGGGGGGGGGGGGGGGGGGGGGTTGGAATTTCCTGTTATTTTCACCATGTTTTCTTCATCAATATTTAGACAACTGGCATCCCAGCTTTAGAGATTTGAAAAAGGATGGTTTGCTGTAGATTCAAATTTGGTAACATAACAATAAATGAAAAACAAATAATGGAGAAAGGACAATGTTTAGTAAAATGATTAGCTAAAATAAAAATAAAATCATAATGGCAGATATGAGTTGCACTCTCACCAGAATGTCCTGCTGGGTCTACGAGGGTGACCCCTAGTGGTGACACGACAAATTGTCATCCCGTCACAAACCCCAACGAGGCCACCCCTGGTGAACCGGATCGCAAGCCGATTCCCCAGATAGCAGTAATTCCACAGATAACAGATACAGTGAATCTACAGTGTGAAGTCAAATGCAAATCCCGACCACACAGACATGCATCCTTGAATTTTGCCCCTGAAGAGCGTGAGCAGTTATCACTCTGCTCCACCGTCTCCTCCTTCAGAGCATTCCCTGCTTGATAAGCAGAAGCCGAGAGCCTCGTAGCCTTTATCTGATGAGATGATCTGCAGGATTCATCAAGCGTCATACGGAAATTGCACCTCCAACTTCCAGGAATAATCAACCTCGAGAGTTGAGTGAGGATGTTATTTTTGCACAGAAATAAAAACATTTAAATAAAAACTTTAAATAAATAACACTTCATATAGCCAATTAGTTCATGAACCCTAACCCAACACACACCATTTTGAGTCAATGATGAAAAGGTGCCTAACCTGGGTGATTGCTGGCGTGGCAAAATCGAAACCTGGCACAATACACAACATTGGGTGCTCGCCAAAGTGAAGTGGAACAAAATGGATGACAAACATGCAGGGCAGAACAACTTTGTGGCCTTTCAGCACCTCTGAGTACAACAGTAAAGTTTTCCTTAAAAATTAGCGTTTATTTCGTTTTTGGCCTGGGTTGTGCAGCGAGGGATAGATAAAGACCTCCGCGTGCATTCCCTCGGATCCAAGTTTATAATAAGCACCGTAAGATAGCTCTCTCTCTCCGCACTAAGGTGTCCATTGTGTGATTCTCTGGTCGTCTAATTCCACCATAACGGGACGCAGGCATTGACAGTCTCCTAAAAAAAGTAAAGGGAAGCGAATCACATAATGTGGCTTAGATAAGAAAATAATGAAACAGGAAGTGGGTGAATCTGATGGTGTTAGCTTCCCATTAGCTTCGCGACTAAGTCCAGTGACCAGGCGGCCTCATCCGCGGCTAATGATGAGCACATTACCGCCGCCGTCGTTTAGCCGTCTGAAAAGGAGCGGGAAAACAGCCTTTTGTGTTTTCTAAATACAGTTTCTTCATCCCGTCCCCGCCCCCACTCCGCGAGGGGTATTTAGAAACCCTTATCGCCCGAAAATATAATATCCCACCGCGCCGCAGTCTCAGGCTAGCGGTGCGCGGAGGGGGAACCAAGGGGAACAGCTTAGCGGGAAAATAAAAACAGAGCCGTGCGAGCGCTTAGCCTCTCGGGAGATAACGCGGGGGGAGCAGATTTACCCCCACACGCGCCGGCGGCGGCGGAGGAGGAAGAGGAGCGACAGGCTCGGAGCGAGGAGGAGAGCCAGCAGGAGACCCACCGGAGGAGGTCTTATTAACGCGAGCCCACTCACTACCTGGATGTCTGGTGGAGGCTTTACCCGCGAGGAGATACCACCGGCTAGAGGCAAACAATACAGCACACGCAGACGAAGGAAACGGGTTGTATTGTATCAGCGATAGTGGGGGGCGGGGGGGGTTAGGAAAACTTTGGCCGATGGATGGAGATGGATACAGATGGATGGAGGTGGATGGCGATCCATCTCCATGTGAAGGATGGAAATGGAGATAATAGAGATGATAAGAGATGGACGGAGATGGATAGAGGTGGATGGAGTTAGAGAAAGATTAAGAGATGGATGGAGATGATAGAGATGATAGAGATGGAGGGATTATAAGAGATGGATGGAGATGATAGAGGTGATAGAAAGGGATGGAGTTGATAGAGCTGAGATGGAGAGAGGTGATGGGGACGAGACGTTACTGTGGTCTCCTACCTGTTTTGGTGAGAGGGCTGGAGAAAAGCTGCTGAAGGAGCTTGTTCTCCGAGGTCCTCAGCACCAGAACGATGTCCGCCGGAAGTGTGTCCCGATTCTTCTCCAAGAAGCCGTCTACGCCATACAACACCTAGCGACACAGAACCAGGATGAAGCAGACCACACTGTACAACACAGAACCAGGATGAAGCAGACCAAACTATACAACACCTAGCGACACAGAACCAGGATGAAGCAGACCACACTGTACAACACCTAGCAACACAGAACCAGGATGAAGCAGACCACACTGTACAACACAGAACCAGGATGAAGCAGACCACAATGTACAACACCTAGCGACACAGAACCAGGATGAAGCAGACCACACTGTACAACACAGAACCAGGATGAAGCAGACCACAATGTACAACCCCTAGCAACAGAACCAGGATGAAGCAGACCACACTGTACAACACCTAGCAACACAGAACCAGGATGAAGCAGACCACACTGTACAACACAGAACCAGGATGAAGCAGACCACACTGTACAACACCTAGCGACACAGAACCAGGATGAAGCAGACCTCACTGTACAACACCTAGCGATACAGAACCAGGATGAAGCAGACCACACTGTACAACACCTAGCGACACAGAACCAGGATGAAGAAGACCACACTGTACAACACAGAACCAGGATGAAGCAGACCACAATGTACAACCCCTAGCAACAGAACCAGGATGAAGCAGACCACACTGTACAACACCTAGCAACACAGAACCAGGATGAAGCAGACCACACTGTACAACACAGAACCAGGATGAAGCAGACCACACTGTACAACACCTAGCGACACAGAACCAGGATGAAGCAGACCACACTGTACAACACAGAACCGGGATGAAGCAGACCACACTGTACAACACCTAGCGACACAGAACCAGGATGAAGCAGACCTCACTGTACAACACCTAGCGATACAGAACCGGGACGGAGCTGACATCCTGAGACCCACTTTATAATGTTGAAGGACATTTGGAAGTTTGGAAAACTGACCTATTCTTTAAGAAAACCTATTCTTCTTACAGCTGAAATAATACAAACACAAACATGTTCATTACCTTTCCTGCATAATGCTGAATTCCAAAGCACAGCTCCACACGTTTTGGCCTCCAGAAATATTTGTAGCGCAAATTGTCCTCAAATTTATCTGTAGAAAAGAAAATACATACACGGTTTAAAAATATAACTTTATAGTGTAGATATTAAAGCATTCATAAAATGGTGAAACATTATCAGTAAAAATTATATAATGTAACGTTGAGATATGGAAACACAAAATGCTGTGGCCTTCTCACAATCATCTTCCACTCTATTAGTTTCTGCAAAAGCATGCGTGTAAAATACCCACATTTGTGTGTAAAAAGGCAGAAGTTCCTGAATTTCCCACCTGGGATAAATAAAGTACTATATTTTCTTATTAACATCGGAAAACTGTTGCATAACCCAGCATCGAGGGTCTGGTCTGTGGCCTGTTGGGGGTCTTATCTACCAGGGTTTGGTCTGTGGCCTGGTGTGGGGTCTTACCTACGAGGGTCTGGTCTGTGGCCTGGTGGGGGTCTTATCTACCAGGGTTTGGTCTGTGGCCTGGTGGGGGTCTTATCTACCAGGGTTTGGTCTGTGGCCTGGTGGGGGTCTTATCTACCAGGGTTTGGTCTGTGGCCTGGTGGGGGTCTTATCTACCAGGGTTTGGTCTGTGGCCTGGTGGGGGTCTTATCTACCAGGGTTTGGTCTGTGGCCTGGTGGGGGGTCTGGTGTGGGATCTTACCTTTGAGGGTCTGGTTTATGGCCTGATTGAGGGTCTGTTGGGGGTCTTACATATGAGGGTCTGGTCTATGGCCTGATTGAGGGTCTGTTGGGGGTCTTACCTACGAGGGTCTGGTCTGTGGCCTGGTGAGGGACCTGATGGGGGTCTTACCTACGAGGGTCTGGTCTGTGGCCTGGGGGAAGCGGCTCTCCTCGTCCAGCAGGGACAGCAGGCCCATGGGCTTCTGGAGGAACATGTCCAGGATGGGCCGGTTGTCTTCGTACTCCACCAGGCTGGCGTCCACGCCTTCACTCTGGTACTCCATCTACAGCGGAGGGCCACACGTACCGCAGGTCAACCTCCCAGAAGCGACCCCGTTACTACAATCTGGGATGGAGCGGAGTCGCGAATGTTTTTGTTTTGCGTGCAAAAAAAGACCGATCTAATCAAACAAACCCCCAAAAACATTTCTCCGCTTGGAGAGACATGGAGAGACAGTTTGGCGTTCTTACAGAATCCTTCAGTGAATTCATGACGAATGGCCCCGAAAACCCGCTCCCAAATAACAAATTGAGTCAACGAATTAATTCATAATTTAGTTCAATTTGCAAATAACCCGCAGCCAAATCACGTCTTTGCATCTGCTTAATCCAGATCAAAAAGTTTCCTTTAAATATATATTTAGCTGATAAATAGGAACCAATGGAGATAAACTGCCATCCATTTGGAGTCATAATGAGCTTGTGTAGACGGTGTGTAAATCTCTGTGGCCCCTGAGTCAAAGCTCTGCATGGTGAGGGAGGTAATTCCTCTGTGCATCAGGAGACATTATGCACAGAGGAAGAGCAATACACAGAGGGGTGTATTACTGTCATTAATACAGTGGAGGCTGTAAGGGCCCAATAACAGCACAACTGCAGAAGGTGTCTTGAATTGAAAGAAACTTGATATTTATTTTAGTGCAAAGTTTTGTTTTTAATAAAATGAATGTAAAAGGTGTTCTGGAAAGCAGAAGTCTACCCTAATGGCTGTTCTTTGTTTTCATTGACCATAAACTACTCCTGGGTTGAAATTCATTACATTCATAAAAAAAAAAGAGGAATTCTGGAATAGTGTAAGGCAGCTACACTCAATTATTAACACACAATTAAATTGTATTTAAGCAAAACATACTCTGTTATTGTTTGTTTTAATTCTGCCCTGAGGGATCAGTGATCACAACAAATATGTATTTAAAATATCTATATTTTGGTACCACAGATTATTAAATTTAGCTTTCTTTTTACTTTTCCTCCCTCAAAAAGCCCCCCCCCCCCACCCCCCCCCCCCCCCCCCCCCCCCCCCCCGCGGGACTGAAAAACAAAGATGGCCGCTGCGATCCACTTCACCTGTTCCAGAGCGAAGATGTGCTGATTAAAGTAGAACTGGATCTGCTCGTTAGCGATGTTGATGCACAGCTGCTCGAAGGAGTTCCTCTTGAAGTTCTCGAAGCCGAAGATGTCCAGGATTCCCACATTCATGCCGCTCTCCGCAGCACTTCAAAGACGGGGGACGGGGGGGGGGGACGACGACGACAAACACAAACTTATTCTTCCACGCAACAGAGTGAGTAAATCCCCCAGCGACCACATGCATAGATCAACATTTTTATGATAATCCAAGTTATCCAACCCAAATACAGAACGTGGGCTATGCACGGCCCCGTCTAAAAAGGAGGAGATAAAAACGTCAGGGCCTCTGATTGCGATTCATCTCCATATCTTTCTTTCTGTTTCTTCTGCTTAACATGAAGTCATTCGCAACGAAGAGGGCAAGACGAACGTCGTGGAGTGCGATTTGCACGTGTTCACAGAGCGCATTACTCGGTGGTTACATGTCCGGCGTGTGCTGCGTGTAGAGGTGACCTTACGCCCGATCCCAGCAGGTTATTAGTGGCAATAAGAACAACTGTCGGCATGCCTGGGACTCTGGCCCCCTGACGCTCTGATGAGACCCGTGTCTGACACTCTCGCTCACATTTACCGCGCGATTCTTTCTGCGGATCAATGAACCACCTCTTTACAGTCTCTCTGAAGTCTTTTTAATCATCTGATCATTATTTTGGCGGCACGCAACCCCCCCCCCAGTATCAAAAATTCATAACTTCTTCTCCTTTTCTCCCTCTGTCTCTGCTCGCCTGTCTGGGCCGCGTGTCCGACGGCATTCTCCTCCGCTGCTTCACCTCAACACACTTTTGAGTTTGTCTTTCTACCTCCTCTCGGACTTCCACACACACACACACACAAAGGTCACAGAGACTTTTGTAAAGGGATCATTGATGGTCAAGACACAATCACAGAGAGAGAGAGAGAGTGATACAGCGAGAGAGGGAGAGCGAGAGAGATAGCGATTGAGAGACAGGGAGAGAGAAAGAATGAGAACAGGGGAAAGCGATAGAGAGGAAAAAGCAAGCGATAGAGCTACAGAGGGAGAGACAGAGAGAGACCTACAGAGAGCGAGAGATAGAGATAAAGAGAGAGAGACAGAGAGAGAGCTACAAAGAGCGAGAGATAGAGATAAAGAGAGAGAGACAGAGAGAGAGCTACAGAGAGCGAGAGACAGAGATAAAGAGAGAGAGACAGAGAGAGAGCTACAGAGAGCGAGAGACAGAGATAAAGAGAGAGAGAGAGAGAGAGAGAGAGAGAGAGAGAGAGAGAGAGAGAGAGAGTCAGAGACAGAGAGACAGAGAGAGAGCTACAGAGAGCGAGAGACAGAGCTAAAGAGAGAGAGATACAGAGAGAGAGAAAGACAGAGCTAAAGAGAGAGAGCTACACAGAGAGAGAGAGACAGAGATAAAGAGAGCGAGAGCTACAGAGAGAGAGAGACAGAGATAAAGAGAGCGAGAGCTACAGAGAGAGAGAGACATAGAGAGAGACAGAGATAAGGAGCGAGAGAGCTACAGACAGCGAGCTACAGAGCTGACCCTCACCAGATGTTCATGTCGGGCTGCAGCAGGGCGTTGATGCGGTTCACGATCCAGCTGAACAGGCGTCCGTACAGCGCCTTGGACATGGCGTCCCTCACGTCCGTGGCCTTGTCCACCGTGTTGGTGCGTATGATGGTCTCCCCCCGCGTCACCACGCAGTGCGAGGTCAGCGCCTCCTGCAGCTCCTCGTGGCCGATGCTCAGCAGGGACGCCGCTGAGGGAGGAGCAGGAGGAGGAGGAGGAGGTACAGGAGGGTTTCAGTCAGGAGTCGCAAGCTCCAGAAACACATTATATACGGGTAGTTCCGACTAAGGTCCGTCCTACCGGCTGGAGTGTGCGGACGTGACAGGTTGTTTTCCGGGAATTAGTCAGACCCCGTGTATTTCCAGGGAACAGACACAACTGACAAAAAGCGCTTTATTTTGAGAGTGAATTGCCCCACAATATGACTACATTTTGAATATTTATTTTATTCTGTGGGTAACAGTGGTAAAAATCACAATATTAAACAGTGATAATAAAAGCACCGCGTAACCAGTAATTATTCTAGAATCGTGGTGTGGACCAATAGGAGGGCTTTAATCCTGGTGAAGAAGTACCAAGATGGCAGCTTGGAATGCGCCTGACATCGTGTGAAACTCTCCTGTTGGCCTTATTACCCTCGGCCGATTAGGGAGGTTTATACTACTATACACAAACTGTGAAACCGAACACACACACGTCTACACATGTCCAGAAATGCGTGTAGACGCGATTACATAAATAAGTAATCCTTGTCATGTTGAATAATTAATGATTCAAGCAGAAGTCACATACACATAGTAAAACTATATAACATGAAAGTGAATCCATGTTGCTCTTCGACTGGGTACCATAAAAGCGGTTTAAGAGAAGTGTTTAGTCCCTAATGGCCCCCCGTAGCTCACCGTTCTCCAGGGCCTCGGAGTTGGGAACCTCGCTCTTGTCTGTCTGGTGCTGGGAGGTGATGGCGGCAAATTCAATGTTTCCGGTATTTAAAATGGCGGACAGGATTCTGTACACAGAGGTGACCTCCTAGAAAGACCAGAAACAGTGATAGGGAGAAATAGAAGAGTGTGTTAAGATTAGCCTGATTTCCCACTCAAATAGTGTTTCTGTAAAAAAAAATTATATATATATATATTTTTTAGAGGAGACATCTTTCCAAAAAGAAAGAAAAAGAAATAAAAGACAAGAAAAGAACAATGAAACATAAAAACCCTCCTCTCACCTCCTCAGTGAAGCCGATTATTCGGAAGCAGTCCTGGATCTCGTCAAACTGCTCCTTGTACAGTTTACTGGTCACGATGTCGTGCATCACTTTGCAGTGCTGACTCTCAATGTATCTGCAGGGACACAAGGACCGGTGGGTGACAGATATGCGCCAGGTGGGCGACGGCAGGTCGGCACAGCTCGATGGAAGAGCTGAGAGCGGCACTTACCTGGGAGGCGTCTTGTCCGGTAGTCTGTAATTCTTCAGTTTGTCTTGGTGGTAAAGGCCCGCGTAGAAGTAATAAAAGATGTGGAAATTCTTCTCCCCCCTGTTTGAAAAAAATAATGAGAAAGAAAACCACACAAACACACCCAGACGCCGTGAGTCACCCGGCAGGGCGAGTTCCCCGGCTGGCCGAGTCACCCGACCGGGCGAGTCACCCGAACCGGGCGGGTCATCCGGCAGGGCGGGTCACCCGACCGGGCGAGCCCCCTGGCAGGCCGAGTTCCCCGGCAGGCCGAGTTCCCCGACCGGGCGGGTCATCCGGCAGGGCGGGTAACCCGACAGGGCGACCCGCCTGTCGGGTGACCCGCCCTGCCGGGTGACCCGCCCGGGCCGTGGAACTTGGCCTGCCGGAAGACCCGCCCGGCCCGGGGAACTCGGCCTGCCGGATGACCCGGCCGGGCGAGTTCCCCGGGCGGGCGAGTCACCCGGCAGGGCGAGTCACCCGGCCGGGCGAGTCACCCGGCCGAGTTCCCCGGCCGGGCGGGTCATCCGGCAGGCCGAGTTCCCCGGCCGGGCGGGTCTTCGGCAGGCCAAGTTCCCCGGCCGGGCGGGTCACCCGGCAGGGGCGGGTCACCCGACAGGGCGGGTCACCCGGCAGGGCGGGTCACCCGACAGGGCGGGTCACCCGCCGGGGCGAGTCACCCGGCCGGGCGAGTCCCCCGCAGGCCGAGTCACCCTGGCCGGGCGAGTTCCCCGGCAGGCCGAGTCACCCGGCAGGGCGAGTCACCCGGCAGGGCGAGTCACCCGACAGGGCGAGTCACCCGACAGGGCGAGTCCCCCGACAGGGCGAGTCACCCGGCAGGGCGAGTCCCCCGCCCGGGCGAGTCCCCTGACCGGACGTGTCCGACGTACGTTGCCTGTTTGATGACCCGGGACTTCTCCAGGAGGTACTCGGAGATCTTGGCACCCATGACGGCGCCGGTGGGCGTGAACTTCATCTCCAGGTACTTCCCGAAGCGGCTGGAGTTGTCGTTGATGGCGGTGCAGGCGTTCCCGAAGGCCTCCACCAGGGGGTTGACCTGCAGGATCTTCTCGCGGAGGGTCCGGTTGTTCGCCTGCGAGCCGCGCGGACGCTCTGGTTAGCGGTCCGTGTCGCACGTGCGACTGGGCTTGCATGGTATTTCTGCGCACTTTTATGATATTTTGTATTGTACTTATATTGTACTGTTTTAGATCGTGTATTAGCATGTCAAATTGTTATCAACACATTCATCTTTTTTTATTGTGGGTATTTTTTTTTGTATAATTTTTGTGTTTTTTTGTGTGATTGTGTATTTTAATACGACTGCGGAGACAAAAGGAATCCCCTACCGGGATAAATAAAGTACTATCTTATCTCTTAGGATGAATATATATCACTGGCTTACATATAACGGTCAACCACATTTACAAACTTGGGTGTATAAAATAACAAATGTTCACATTAACAAGTGAAAGGCTGAGTGCTCTCTACCTTCCCCAGGAAGGTGAGGTGCTGAACGATTAAATGAGCGCTCTCCGTCTTCCCGGCTCCACTCTCCCCACTGATGATGATACACTAAAACAAACGCACCACACGTCTTAAAACACAAGGTGGTCGCAAGACGATTCAAATCAGGATTTAGATATCGCACAGATTTACATTTTAACACAATTGAAGCAAAGAAGAAAAAATAACTCAAAGACAATGTATTTACTTATTGATCATTTTCTCTCTTCCCCTTTAAACCTATATTTGTTCTGACAATAGCAGAGGAAAAGCGTTTCTCCACCACCCGGATGGTTTTTAGTTGTGTGACGTGGTTCTCTCAGTACCTGGTCCTTGCAGAAGGTCACCATGCCCTGGTAGGCTGCGTCGGCAGCAGCGAAGATGTGTGGCGGGTTGTCTGCCCGCTTCACCCCGTGGTACAGCTTGGAGAACTGGGAGCACACACAGACCAGGGGAGGGGTAATGTCAGGTAGTGTATGTGGAGCCTTTCTGAGTCCTACAGCTGCTCTGACCAGTTGATGTTTTGCGCACAACTTGTTTTGAAGCACTTTGACTGTGCTATGCCTCTCTTGTAAGATGCTTTAGATAAAAGCCAGTGTTTCCCCTACATGCACAACTAGCGCCACTGCAATCAGCCATGCAAAAAGTAAATAGATATATTACAGTATATATCACTTTTTTATATTTATTTAAAAAAGTATGTGCGCCCCACAAATTATTTTTATTATATTTAAAAACATATATATCACAAGGGCCTTGTCACATTGTCATTGTAGAAATACGGTGGAAAAATACTGACGCAAAATAGTGTTATACTTTAGAAGAATAAAACAAACATGATACTGTAGGTAGCTTTAGCTCATGAATGGCTTTAGACTAAAAATGTAAGAAGAATAAAGAGAAAAGTAACACAACAAGCAGAAAGTAGCCAACATATATAACATGTGTAGAACAGAAGCAACAGTATTATGAAACCCAGACGGTGGGATGACTACAAATTGCCGACGCATGTTATTCATTGTTATGTTATATTGTTATGCCATTTATGTTGTAATGGGTGCACAAGAGCCCTACTGGAATCACTGATCACACTTTAACACGCACTGTGTGCATGCACACATTAACGTAGTGCATCTCACACACACCTAACACCTCAGCACCGCTGCTGGAAAACATCTCAGGGGAAACACTGAAAGCGTCTGCTAACTCACTCAATGCTGCTGCAGGTAAAGGTGCTGCCAATAACTTCACACTCAATACCGCACTTCAGTCGGTCCTCAGCGATACACCCGCCAAGTGCAAAGTCGATCGGACGGGGGGGTGGTCGAGGGATTTGAAGGACAAACCGATACACAGGGACTCCTCTAATTGTAGTTAGATGGAGCGTTTCAACGTTTTTTTGAGGGCCGGTTGGGTTGTGTGTACCTGGGGTGAGGTGATACTGAGGGCCAGTGGGGATGTGTACCAGTGGGGGTGTGTACCTGGGGTGAGTGGGGGTGTGTTCCTGGGGTGAGTGGGGGTGTGTTCCTGGGGTGAGTAGATACTGAGGGCCAGTGGGGGTGACTACCTGGGGTGAGATGAAACTGAGGGCCAGTGGGGGTGAGTACCTGGGGTGAGATGATACTGAGGGCCAGTGGGGGTGAGTACCTGGGGTGAGTAGATGCTGAGGGCCAGTGGGGGTGAGTACCTGGGGGGAGAAGATACTGAGGGCCAGTGGGGGTGAGTACAAGTGGGGGAGTGTACCAGTGGGGGTGAGTACCTGGGGTGAGTAGATACTGAGGGCCAGTGGGGGTGAGTACAAGTGGGGGAGTGTACCAGTGGGGGTGAGTACCTGGGGTGAGTAGATACTGAGGGCCAGTGGGGGTGAGTACAAGTGGGGGAGTGTACCTGGGGTGAGTAGATGCTGAGGGCCTGGAAGGGGTTGATCGCGATGAGGATGTCCCCGACGTACGTGTAGATCTGCAGCTCGTTGTACCTCCTCTGCAGGTGGCCGATGATGGTCTCCTGCAGGGAAGGAGGGAGGACAGAAGGCCGAGCATGAGCTCCACCCTGCAGACGGCTTCAGGGTTTAGGGGCCCTGGTGTAATGTGGCGCTGGGGAGCCCTTTGAGATGGTGGCTGACATTAAGGGCACGACTCATGAATTCAATTGACTTGGCAGCATCAGCTGCGTTCTGCCCAGGGTTGGTACGTACATATGAGGTATGCATACGTCACACATACGCATACCACATAAACCACATAAACCACACACACACACACACACACACACACACACACACACACACACACACACACACACACACACACACACACACACACACACACACACACACACACACACACACACACACACACACACACACACACACACACACACACACACACACACACACACCTCGTCCAAGAACTCCAGGTTGACCAGGTCGTCGTCGGGAGAGCTCTCTATGATCAGCGTTTTGCGGGTATTGATCCTCTCATGCCTGCAGGAAGCCAAGAATATGTTGTTAGCATACGTTTTTAGCATAGCATACGTTGTTAGCATATGTTGTTAGCATAGCACACACGTTAGCCCACGCTGTTAGCACACTCCGATAGCATACGCCATAGCACACGCTGTTAGCATACACCGTTAGCACACGCCATTAGCATGCACCGTTAGCAGACACGTTAGCATACACAGTTAGCAGCATACACTATTAGCATATACCATTAGCATACACCGTCAACATACGCCATTAGCATACGCCAACACTAACACAGAAGGGCTCCCCCATTGTCTGATGAACATTAGCCCACAATAACCCAGCGGGGGGGCTTTGTTCACACTTCCCTTTTAAAAAAATGGCCTCCCCCCAGGGACCTATCCACTATTATCACACACTATAATTGCACTTCATGTGTTTTTGACCTGTCACTTTCCTCTGGGAGCGATGGAGCCAGCTGGCTCTGTGGGAACCCCTCAATGAGAGTGTAATGGGAATGATTGGTGATGATGCTGGTGGTGGTGGTGGCAGTGGATGAGGAGCAGGAGGAGGTGGGGAAGGAGGAGGATGTGGTGGAGGAGGAGGAAGAGAGGAAGATGGAGGAGGAGGAGAACGAGGAGGAGAAGGTGGTGGTGGAGGACGAGAAGCAGGAGGAGGTGGTGGTGGTGGTGGTGAAGAAGGAGGAGGGGTTGTCCTTATGTGTCAGCTGCTATGTGATTGCTCTTTTTTGATACTGTGTGTGTGTGTGTGTGTGTGTGTGTGTGTGTGTGTGTGTGTGTGTGTGTGTGTGTGTGTGTGTGTGTGTGTGTGTGTGTGTGTGTGTGTGTGTGTGTGTGTGTGTGTGTGTGTGTGTGTACAAATTTGAGGTCACCAATGCTAACCTGATCATTCTTATTTTAAGTGGAATGCGTTGAAGAGAATGGACAAAGGTGCTGGTACATATAGTATGTATGGTATAAATGGTATGTATGGTATAGTATATATGGTATATATAGTATACATGGTACATATGGTGTATATGGTATAAATTGTATGTATGGTATAGTATATATGGTATATATAGTATACATGGTACATATGGTGTATATGGTATAAATGGTATGTATGGTATATAGTTTATATGGTATACTGTATATGGTATGGATTCCTATGAAACACTTTCAAATTCACTTCCTCTCACTTTTCCACATTTCCATCAACAATTGAATTGGAAGTGTTCATAATTCACACGAGGTACACATACATCCATCATCCTGAATACTCGATCACATGAAGTAGATCACAGCGTATTCAGGCTGCAGGTTACCAACTACGCTCAGATTCATTCTCTATTCATTTTCTACTTCAAAAAGTGCCGCAGTGAAACACAAAGTCACGTCCTATCTGGTAAAAACCATCTCCAGGCTGAACGCTGTCTAGCTCCGCGGCGCAGCGCTACCTTCGGCTAGCTAGCGTCTTTAAAGTCGCCCTTTGTCTCCCCTCTTATCTGGACTCATTGTCTCCCCCATCGGAGGGACGAGAGACTTAGGAAGCCAGAGAGGGAGCGCAGAGAGAGAGGAGGGAGAGGAGGGAGCGCTCCCATCACCCTACAAGCTCTCTAATCCCATTATCCACACGCACACACACAAACACACACACAAGCACACATACACACACGCACACACACACACTTGGAGGGTAAACAGCACTGGCACGAAGACGTAAAGACACTTAGTGAAGAGAACGATCTTCCTCGGAAGCTGCCCGTCTTGGTAATAAAGATTGAAGCACACCCCCACCTCCTCCAAACACACACCCTACTCTCCCCCTTTCTCCCCCCCCCCCACACACACACCCTACTTGGCCCCCTCTCTCCCCCCCATACACCGCCCCCCAAGCTTGTTACAAGGAGTCACACTGCGCTGTCAGTCACATGACACGATAGGATACTTTCAATAAAATAACTAATTGACAGGAATCTAAAGAAATATATATAATATAGAAAAGCATAAATAAAACATACATTGTACACATACAATTATCACAGATGTATTAGCCTATGTATTAGATGTCAATATGTGATTTGCTGAAAAGCAATTAGAACGGCTATTTCAATAAGCCTAATTGTTCAGAATTCAGACTGTACGCAACAATTTCACACTCATCAAGGGTAATTTTGTACAGTATTTTACTTCATGGCTAATTTAATCACGTTAATTCATTGGGCTCAAAGGTTTGAATGAAATGGATGCCACATCCACCGGTGAATGGTTTAATATTAATCAGAGGTTGGTCGGCACAATCACACAGTGACAAATTAGCTGCTGCACCTCCCCAACATTCGTTTAAATCACATCAAGTGTTCAGTAACCCAGGCTCACTCTGGGGTCTGCCTCAAAAGCAGATCAAACCATGCCCCCTACTGGACATAATATATATCTCTAGTTCCGTTTATCCCAAGCTCTCTGTGTCTGTGCTTTCACAGTGATCCACACACACATGATGCCAATAAAGAGACTGAAACAAAAAACTACAACCACACACCAACAACAATACAACCACACACCAACAACAATACCCCCTGCCACCAGCTCCACCCCCACCACCTCCACCAACACCATCACCACCAACACTCCCTCCACACTACCCCCAGCTTCACCAATACCACCACCACCATCACTCCCTCCACACTACCCCCAGCTTCACCAATACCACCACCACCACCACCACCTCTACCAATACCACCACCACCACCCCTCCTCAACCAGCACCCCCACAACAACAGAGCAGCCCCAGCAATCCTTCAGGGCATCAGGATATCATCATGGTACACAGATACAGATCCTGCGTATACGTATAGAGACCCAGACCGAGGTGAGCCGGGCTTACTTGGTCTTGGTCTTGCACCCCTGCTCCTGCTGATCCAGGATGAGCGCTGCCAGCTGCTGGCCGAGGGCCGTGTCTTTACCCTGCGCCTGCTTGATGAACGGGTGCTCCAGCAGGTGGGTCACCGACGGACGAGCCTCAAAGTCCTTGATGAGACACCTGCACGCACGCGCGCGCACACACACACACACACACACACACACACACACACACACACACACACACACACACACACACACACACACACACACACACACACACACACACACACACGTATACATACACACAGAGGAGCACACACACACACACACACACATGTATACATACACACAGAGGAGCACACACACACACACACATATGTATACATACACACAGAGGAGCACACACACACACACACACACATACACACACACACACACACACACACACACACACACACGTGTATACATACACACAGAGGAGCACACACACACACACACACACGCAGGTGCATAGAAACACACACACACACACACACACAAAGAGATCGAACAAGACGGACATTAAGACAGCCATTCACAGAATGTTAACGAGGGTCTGAAGTCTGACTGTTAAAGCACACAGATAGCGCCGGCGTTAAAAACGAAGAGTTCAATAACCCTAGCAACATAGCCACATAAACGGTTTCCAATAAAGAAACCAAACATCTGGAGTCGACTGGAGCTGCTCTGTCACTCACCAGCGGCCGGCCAGCTGCTCCCTGCTCATGGTGGAGTCTGGACCAGCGCACTCTGCTATCTGAGCACCGCACAGCAGCCCGTTACCATGCCCCCCCCCCCGAGTCCAAACAAGGACTGGCAGGAGCCCAGGACTTATGTGTGTGTGTGTGTGTGTGTGTGTGTGTGTGTGAGTGCGTGCATGTGTGTGAGTGCGTGCATGTGTGTCTTATTGTGGTGCAACACTGACCATCCAAGTGTATATTGGCACAATGTACTGCCACTGTTAAAAAACGGTGTTGTCAGATCAGTACTACACGGTTTAATACGCAGAAAAAATACCAACACCAATGTGCTTAAAACAAAGGCTATGACCCCTTTAAAACATAGACACGCCCTGACAACAAACGAACAAATGTGAATTTTAAAACACTGTTGGTATCCGAGGAAGGGTCAGCCTGTTCATCTCACTGCTTAACTGTGTGTAAAGTTCTTCAACAGCAACAACCACAGAGCCTCCAGATATGAGGACCACATTCGTGAGAAGGGAGGGTTTGTTTTATTCAGGGTTTCTTTTTATGAGTTTGTTCAGCAACGAAAGTTCATTTGCAAATGCATTAGTGTCAGAACATTAAGCAAGTGCTGCTTCCACTAGCATGGAGGCTCTGGAGGTCAGGAGCGTAACATCAGACCTCTCCCCGCTCACTGTCAGGGGAGGCAAGTCCCACACCCACACACACACTCTCAAAACACA